>VZTD01001928.1:3193227-3353749 GCA_013397725.1 Rhagologus leucostigma | reverse complement strand
TCGGCCCGGCTCGGCCCGGCCCGAGGCGGGCGCCGGCCGCCGCCGCCGCCGCCCTCCCGGGGCTGGGAGGGGTTTCTGCGTGCTGTGGGGCGGCGGTGACTCCGCAGCGCTACGTTACGCTTTTGCCAGTTAGTGTGTGGGAATGTTGTTCTGTTTTTAGCTCTCGGCTCTCTGCCCTCCTCGCTCTTGATAAAGCGCTTGACCTTACTCTAAGTACCAGTTTCCAAAAAGAAAAGTTAAAATCGCTGAGTTGGCCCTGTAAGTTCCTGCAGGCCGTGTCATCCCAGTGGAAGAGCTGCGTTTAGTGGCACAATCAGGATGTATCTCGTAAAGTATTTCCAGTTAAAAAAGCAGCATTTCGTAACTGGGCTGCAGAGTACAGTGACTTCCTAGCAGCAGGATTATGTTCTCTGTCACTCCTCTGTGGTTAATGCGAGCTGTCCAGTGTTGCGCGTGTTTGTTTCTCACCAGTGTTTAAACCTGCCTTTCTTTAGAATACTTCAGGTTATACTGGACACTGCACACGTAAGGAATGACCGGTCGTTTGAAAAAAGGCACTGGTAGTTGGGGTGTTCTGTGATATCAGGGGTTGCGTGTAATTGTAGTTAAAATACGTGTACTTTCAAAGCCTTGGGGTTTTTGTATGATGTGCGCCATTAGCGGCAGTGAGCTGGCAGTTTTCATACTATCAGTGGAACACACAAGCTGGTTCTGCTGGTGCTGTCAGTTTACCCTTGAGTGGTGTCACTGTTTTCTGGTCAGAATTGCTCAGGATGACCTGAGCTTGTGTTCTGGGCTGTGACCTTGACTGAATGCTGTGCCCATAAAGCTAACCGATTCTTTAAAGGGCGGATTAAAATCCCTCTCCAAGTGTTTTGCCCCCACGTGTATTGTGCTGTTTGCTCATTTGGGTTTATACTTAGGGAGCGTGTAAGTAAATTTGGAGAGCAGTCATGCAGTGTTGTGTCTCAAAACGAAAGTTACTTGCCAAAGTAACTCAAATATAAGTACATAAAGGGTCTTGATTAAATTTACATTTGTGAAAAGTGGTATGTTGTCCTGTTTCTGTGTAAATTGTGAGAGAGAAGTCTCTGATGAAACTAGGAGACGAATACAGGTAAAGCAAAGTTAAATTGTGTATTTAAGAATATTCTACTTCCTATTGTAGTACTTTAGTGATAATGCTGTTTTTACTACAAGCTTTTGTTTGGTTGGTTGGGTTTTTTTACTACTTTTATTGTAGTTGAGAGTAAGTAGTAAGTGTACCTTATCTGAAAACCGTGTAACAAAACAATAAAATACATTTTCTTGTGCATTTACAGGAACACAGCGTGTTAACTTATCTCAGCAACCATGCTGACTGCCAGGCTGGTGTGCCTGAGGGCACTGCCATGCCAGACTATCCGCCCCACCATTACTCAGGCTCCCCCAGCCTTGAGGAGCTCCAGTATAAAAGCATACAGGCTGTGGCAGCCTAGCCAGGTAAGGAAATTCTCTTTCTGATGGCCCTGACTGCACATGTTTTAAAGGGTCGAGTGTGTTGCCAAAAGAATCACTTTGTGTGGAGTACCTGCTGTGAGTGAGCATGAGCCTTCTGCTTGTTGGAGGTACCTGCTCTGATTTACTGAAGGAAGAATGTTCCTCAGTCAAAACACAGGGGTTTTACAGCAATTGAAGTGTTCTGTTCCAATGACTGACTTGTGTCTTGGAAATTAATGGGCAAAAGAGCTCAAAAGAGGTAGTTAGGAATGGACGGGCCTTAGGAAGGTGGGAGGAACAGAAATTCTTGTCCTGTCTCCATGTTCCCAAGTTAGAGTCTTAAGTATAACATTAAAATAAACTCTTTTCAGTTGTTTTAGTCCCAGTATGTGTTTAGAGCTGTAGCCTAGGTTAGAGCAATTTCTGAGCTTTGGCAGGACAATCACAGGTCTCACCAGCATTTTTAAAAGCCAGACTGTCGCTATCCTGAGACACTGTTTGCTCTGCATTGAGAGAGGAAGTCACAGACCTGCAACTCACAACTGTTAGGGGCTGTTGTTGCTGTTCTGTCACCTTGATGGAAGTTCTAGTGGCAAATTCTTCACCTCCTTTGTGTTTTCCTCTTAAGCATTCTAAGTTTGTAGGTGCACTGTGGGTTTTTTGTGTGTGTAAGTTTTCTAACATTGGGCTGGATTTCATTAGCTGCTGAACACAACCAAACTGAAGGGCTCTGGTAAACCTCCTGAACTGTGGTGCTCTAATGGCTGATGAGAGTAATGCTTGTAGGTTTTGTATTTTAGTGCTGAAACAAACTCACAACTTGCTGTGAGTCCTTGGCTGCTCAGAAGCAATTTTAATTTAAAAACTCCTGTAAAAAATTGTCAGAAAACTTCCAAAGTTGTTCTTGAAGTTAAATGTGAGTGTATTCTGTGTTGCTCTTGCAACTCACTAAGACTTGGAGCAGCATACTATAATTACTTCGGGCTTGTCAGCCTTAGAAATCTTGAGTTTCTAGGCCTTCATTCAAAGTTTGTTCTATAAATCAAGGTTAGAGTTGAAAGCGAAAAAATTGTGCTCCTTTTCCTGCTTTAGTGTCTGTAAAGTGTAAGTATTGTGCAGGAATGTTTTTTGCATTAAAGTGTTTGCACGAAGCGTAGTTTAACATAGAAAGCAGAATACTTCATTACAAAATAAAAAAGCAAAGATTATGTTTTCATATTTAACAAAAAGGCTTGTGGTAGTGTTTAGTACAGTGGGACTAGAGTAGAAGAAATGCAGTCTGAAAATTCCAGCTTCTGGTATTTGCTACACTTGGTTCTGTGCTTCTAGAATATGTGGATGTTTTTCACAAAGGTTCCTACACTTTAATGTTCGCTTGTTTTCCTTGAGCACAGTTGCTTTGTATGTATGAAGGTAAGCACAGATTAATAAAAGATTAATTAAGAATTTTGAATGTAACAAGTAAGTTGATAAGAATATCTTCTATTTTATTTCATTATATATTTTTATGTTATTTCTGAATCTAACAGAGTTATGCCACCAGAGTAAGAACAGGTGCAAGGCGTGGAAAACTTAGCCAGGAAGTGAAAGAAGCAGCATTTGAGCCATCTGCAGAAACTGCACTTAAAGGTAGAGTAGCTCTGCTTTAAATACTGAGAATCTTTGAACCTTACCTTTAAACTTCCTCGAAGGCGTATGTTTCCTTCAAACCATTGAAACTGGTAGTGAACTGACTTGAAGTTAAAGTTGAGCTTTAAAAACAAAGATTAATATGGATCAGCTCTTGCAGATACATCAAAATTCACGTGAGGATGTTGTTAACTATCCAAGGAAAAGCATTAATGAGAGTGTGTGTTTTTTATTTCTTTATGCAGCTGATCGCCTGGGGAAATTCATTGTTGCTGGAGGGGCTGCTGTTGGCCTGGGAGCCCTGTGCTACTATGGGATGGGCATGTCCAGTGAGATTGGGGCTATTGAAAGGGCTGCGTAAGTAAGATGGTTTACTACTTTAATAAAGCAAATCTCCTCTTTATGTGTCTGTTCTTTAGCTGTTATCACCCAGTGTACACTCAGCTTATGCTTTTTTAAGCTCTGAAGAGAAAACCCCCACCTATGTCTCTGCAGGTTTTCCAAGCAAAATTAGAATTATTCAGCCTTAAATGGATAGTAACCTAAGTGAGTTTGTTTTGCTGAATCTTATGTGAAGGGTGTATAAACCTGTCTTGTGAGGTGTGCTCCAGATAACTTAGGAAGTGTGGTCTTCAGAAAAGCATTGCTAGTTTCCCTGGTGTTCCTATGAGCCTGTTCATTAAACTTTAAAACAGCTGTTGGAAAAAGTTTTCATTGAGCACAATATCTTGGCTTAAGCTTTGATTTAACAAACGTCTTCTTAAAACTTTGGTGAATTGCTTTTTGGTAAAAAAAAATCTGGCTGATGGCAAAACTGTATAGTTAGACTTAAAAGATGGGTAGTAATAAGCATGGGCTCGGGAGAAATGTGTGTTGGAGACATTTTGCTTTACTTTGCATTTGTTTTTTGAAGTGGCTGTTTGCATTTATATTGAATGTGTGCTACTTGTATCTATGAGAAGCTTGTCATAGAGCTATGTCTAATTTTTTTCTCCACGAGGTTTGAATAACAGGTCGAAAGAGTGAAATGGGAAAAAATGCGTGCACTATGTTTAAATCTAGTGTTAACAGAGAAGTTTTCTGTCTGTAGTGTGAGCAAATGATACTGCAGAAACTCATTTGTGTCCAGGTCTGTTGCTATTGTTAGAGCTCTCAAAATGACGTTTGTGTCCTCTGGTGTCAGATAATCATGTGCACTGTGACTCAGCAATTTGTGAGCTGCTCAGCAGCACATTCTGTACATTCTCAGTACACGTTCTGTAGAGCTTTTTCCTGAAACCAGTTTGTTACATTTACACACTGGTCTCTTATTTTTTCTGTAGTTAAAAGCATTCGTTAGTCTGTTTTCCATGCATGCCTCTGACTGCAACATGCCTCCTCCTTAGAATTGAAATATAGTTAACATTATCTGTAACTTTCAGTGTTTCTACTAAGTAAACATTAGACTAAACCAGCAAGATTGACAAATTCAATTCCCATTGTAAACTCATGGCAGAAGTTGCTAGACACACTATTATAGTATTATAGAAGTTCCCTTATATCCGTAGCTACAAATGTGTTTAACAGCTTGACTGTGTTTTTAGCTGCTCTCCATTCTGAACCTGGTGACTGCACTGCTCTGTATGACTGCTTATTTTTCAGTATTTGGCCACAGTATGTGAAGGACAGAATTCAGTCTACGTACATGTACTTTGCGGGCAGCATTGGCATGACAGCTCTGTCTGCTGCAGCAGTGAGCAGATCTCCTGCACTCATGAACCTCATGACAAAGGGCTCCTGGCTGGTAAGCTTTGTTATGAAAATAAATGTATTTACTGAGAAACGCAAATGTAATGGTTGTAAACTACTTGGTGGAAAGTTAGGCAAAACTTAACTTATATTAGTGTCCTAATCCGTAAAGAGTATTCAGGTATCCTGATGATACTTTGTGATGTGAGATTTGGTGATTCTAGTCACATTCTAACATGTTTTTTCTATACTACTTTGATGGTTTGTCAAAGACAAACCACACGAGGAAAAAAATGCTGTGCTATCCTTACCACGTCTATATATGCAAGTAGGAACCTCTTAGAAATAGCTACCTAAAGCTAATGGCACAGTTTCTGTTGCTGTCTGTAAATAGAAAGTGAGGTCCCTGTGCGTTCTTACTCCTCTCTGTGCTCTCCTGTGTAGCTCTTTGAAAGCAGTCTCCTGTTTGCCAAGGGTGAAACAACACTGGTAGGCTTAGTATACAGTGTGTTAAGTGGAGTGAAACAGTGACAGTTAAATGCCAACACCTACATAACTTAGGGAGGTTAATTTAATAAAGCATCATCGGTGATAAATTTGTACACTTCTGACCAGTTTGGTAGATGCTGGATGATTCTGCTTGAAATCATGAGTAAGAAGAGGCACTGAGGTTAAAAAATCATTGGTAGCAAAAGCCTGTAAACTAGATGTTGGTTTTGGGTGGAGAAATGTACAAGAAAAGGAAGGCTAACACGTTTCAGGTACCTTAATGAGAGTGAGGGGCAGAACCATGGGTTTTCCTTTTCTTACTTGACACAGCCAAGAGATTGTTGCCAACTTAAGCATTAAATTTGGATTTCTAGAAAATGAAAATCACTGCAAGCTAAGATCTGCAAAGATTTGACTGTAACCTTTCAGGAATAAAATCGATGAATACTCCAATTCTGAATTAGGTTGCTGTTTTCAGAAATACAGTGTTGACTTTTAGACTAGGAGCTTAGATCAGAGACCATATGTCCATATGTTAACTTGAGCTCTGTACTGCTGTTTCTTCAGGCAATTGGCGCAACTTTTGCAGCTATGATTGGTGCTGGAATGTTGGTCAGGTCCATACCCTATGAAGATAATCCAGTAGCTAAACATGCAGCGTGGATGATGCATTCAGGTATGTGGTTTTAGTGTTTGTTGTAGAGATGTCTGTGCTTCAGTGTGACCGGATGCTTGCTTTAACAAAACTTTGGCTTTAAAGTAAATTTTTATATATTGCTGTAGGAGAGTTGAGATTTTTCAGAGATCAACAAGAATTTCTGAATGTGAGGGAAAGATGTCTTAAGTGTCCTTAACAGAACTCTAGTGTTTTTCATAATCTTCTAAAAGTCATGCTCAAGTTAAACTTGAGGTGTGTATACTCCACATTGGATAGAATTAGATGTTTTCATAGCTGCTTTTGTTTTGTGACTGCCTTCTAACACTACAGCTTCTGTAAGTGCTCTTGTCTACACTAACTATTCTTCAGCTGTGCAGGATAGAAAGTATTTGAAAACCTAACTAGAAAAAAAGAGATGTCAGTTATTAGTTTACTTCTGAGATGTGTCCATCAGGTATTTAAGCTGTGAGTACACCAATGGTACCTACTTCAAATAATAATGGCTCTCATTTTTCAAAACTGTTTTGCCGGAAATACTTTGTAGTTCAGAAAAGACATGTGGATGTTAGGCACTGGAATTGTATTTGCCTCTCCAGAGCTAACATGTCTGCCAAGAAGAAATTATGTTTATTGTAGCGATTATTAAGTGAAACAACCTAATGTGATATTAATGGAGTAGATACACGTTTCCTACAAGCCTCTAGCAAAAAAATCTAACTTACTTGCTGAACTAATTGTTGTATCAGAAATCTGTCCTGCTTTTTCAGTGTTGCATGCTCCTAATGCTATTATGTAGTTGATTAGTCCATGCTAAGTATCTCTTCTTACCAGCTCTGTTTTGAACCAATCAGTATGTTGACTTTTGTTAGTCTTTTTTTCCCCAAGATGAGCTCCCTGAAGTATTCTAGTGCTAAATAAAAGCACGTCACAGAATTTAAGGTTGCTAATTTATTGTGCTCCCTTGTAGATGAGAGCACAATCAAATGCATTGGTGTTTTGTCGTGTGTGGATTAGTTTGAGCCATGCCATCTGACTGGAGATAAAAAAGTCACATGGATTTGACGTGTGCTGTTCCAAGTCTTACATGTGTTCTGTTTTCCTTTGCCTAGGTGTCATGGGTGCAGTGGTGGCTCCTCTGGCCTTCCTTGGTGGTCCTCTGCTGATCAGAGCTGCCTGGTACACTGCTGGAATTGTCGGGGGGCTCTCAACTGTGGCCATGTGTGCTCCGAGTGAAAAATTCCTGAACATGGGAGGACCACTTGGCATAGGCTTAGGCTTTGTTATTGCCTCTTCAATCGGTAAGATACTGTTTCAATACTGTCATGTAAAGTAGGTTATAAACTTAAGCTACTAAGATGCTGCTCACAGTTAGTTGCAGGCTGGTCTGCCTTGTGAAGATTTGCCTTAAATATAGCACTTGCAACTCCAGCACAGCAGGAAGTATTCTGTCATACTTGTTCTTGAAAACAGATGTGAAGTTATGGTTCTGGCAGATGTTAGTCTGACAAATGGCCGATAGTGGTGCCTTGTATTTTAGTTACTGCCAGTGAATAAGGAAGGCAGTAAATGTGATCTTAATTCTTGATCCACTTGTTTTCCTTCGTGTGTTTTGAGGCATTGTTGTAGTCACAGGTACCTTCACCTGAAGAAAAATACGCAGTTCCCTAGGGTGTTCAAAATTACTGGGTCAGGTTGTCTGTGTGACATCTTCAGTGTGCATGCTAAAGCTCTTGGTATCAAAAACACACCACAAACTGAGAATTGAATGCTTACTGAAAAGTGTGTGCTTCAGTGACTGAAGTTTGACCTAACTCAGAGTAGCAGATACACACAGTTACCTTTAACACTATTGTACGTTCCCCTCCAGGATCCATGTTCTTGCCTCCCACCTCTGCTTTTGGCGCCGGCTTGTATTCGGTAGCGGTCTATGGTGGCCTGGTGCTCTTCGGCATGTTCCTGCTCTATGATACACAGCTGGTGGTCAAACGGGCAGAAACTCTGCCCTTCTACGGAGTGACTAAATACGACCCCATCAATGCGTAAGTGTTCTCTCTTACCACAGCTGATCTCAGTGTCTGGGTAAGAATTTCCTTCAAGTTAGATTGAAGTATGCTTTAAAAATAGCGTTCGTTTAGTGTTCAAAAGTGTGTTGCTATTAAATGTGAAAATCACAGGGTTTGAAAACAACGAGAAAATAGCTACTGAATTTAAAACTGAAATCACTGTGAGAATTGTGAGAAACAGAATTGAGTGTGTGGTGTCACATGCCGCCAGCAGTACATTCTAAAAAGTATTTTTGTTTTGTAAAGCACTGCTGGCAGAATTTATAGCTGCTTTCTGAAAATAACTGTCAGTATCGGTTAAGACAAAAAAAGTTAATCTTTCCATAGTCGTTTAATATTTATTAGTCTTTGGCGCTAAATAAAAAAGCTGCAGTGGTGTGATAGATAGGGAAGGAAGGATTGACTCTCAGTAAAGACCAAGTCCGACTAGCAAGTAGCTTTTTGTAAATGTCTGTCTGATCTTAGGTGAATTCTTACCTCCTTGTTTCTTTTTTATTCTGATAAAAGTAGAGTAATACTGACCTTCAGAATTCTTGGAGATAAACAGATGAAAGTTCAGTACAAAAGTGGAGGCTCCTATATGAGAACAGTATACTGTCTGTTAGGATTTCTGTAAATAGCTCTTCCTGGCAGAGGTGGTATGTAAAAGTACAGATGTTCTTTGACGTACAAAGCACTGAGGACAGCCATAGCTGGGTTTTGTTACAGATGGTTCATGCAGGCTCTCAAAATGAAGTACAATGGTGTGAAGCACCAAATAATTCTGTGTCTGTTCAACAGTACTAACTGTGATTTCTTGTTTCCTAGATGCATGGGTATCTACACCGATACACTGAACATTTTCATTCGGGTGGCCACCATGCTTGCAGGTGGTGGAGGTGGCAGGAAAAAGTAAACGGAGACTCATCTTTGCAACTGACTGACAGCCTACCTAGTGCACATACTAAATAAACATTCATGGTTAAAGCAGTAATGCTCCAAGTGAGAATTTTAAAGCATTTCAGCATATTGGTTCAGTGCAATGTGATTCAGTCTTAGTTTTTCTTCAAACACTTTCCAGCTTTGTGTTTAAAATAGTCTGAACTGCTTCTAATTGTACATTATTTTGGGAAAGTAAATTATTTTTAATATATGAATAAAATAGTCCTACTTGCTTTTTAATGGGTTTGATGGCAGTTCAACTGTTACTTTCTTTTTTTTTACTGTTGTTGCACAGTAAAGGAAGTAATTTTTGAGCTAGTATCCCATAGGCAGATAGGGGCACAAGCTGCTTCATGAAATGTTGCTTAGATGCATCAGTTTTCAGTTAAGTTTCATAAATTTTATTTCAGTGTCATCTTCGGAAGAACTGAATAAATTGCATACGGCACTAAATGCAATCATGACTTTGACCTGGGCAGAAATTTCAGAAGGGTTTAAGCAGTTGTCAGAAATGCACTGGATGTGACAGGTTAGCTGACCAAGAAGTGTAAAGGAGACAAGATATGGGAACTATGCAGCATTTGTCCCATATGAACTTCAGTCTCTCTCTGGAGTACACATGAGAATTCCTTGCTTTAATGTTGACTGGCTATAATAGCTAGCTTATTTTGATACTAGATGTATAAAATTGTTGAATGGCAATATAGCTATGTCTTTCTTCTGGTGGCTAAATTTCTGTATTGTGGATGAAGATCTGTCCTTCAGAAGAGGTCCCAGTGGTCATCTCTTGGAAGCTTGTACAATTGGCACAGAAACTGGGAATTGATGATGGCATGCTGTAAACCACAGGATCATAAATTTGCCATATTGTTGTGTGCTCAAGTCTGTTTAACTCTTCTCCAGACTGATAATGTTAAACTTGGTGTAAAAGATAAGTTCCCTAAGAGTGAAATTGGTTTAACAGTAAGAAATTTATACTTTACAGACTCTATTGCTGTATGTTGGAATAAAAGGTGAGTTCTTGGGCCAAGAAAATTTTGGCCTAATGTCAACAGCTCAGATCTTCAGTTTCTGGTAAATATGCTATGTTTATGTATTGACCTATGAACAATAAAATTCTAGCCTCACAAGCTGACCGCTTTCACCTTCCCTGTGTTAACAGAATTTTTTTTTTTTTTTGCAACTAAAAACTTGGTGAAGAGTACTATAAATAGTTTTTTTTTGTTATGGTTACAATTTCCTTTGTAAGAGAGTACATATTCTTCTGTGAAAAAATCTGCAAAGATGGTTCTCAGTATCACTGGCTAGCACCTTTTTGGGAGTGTTTCTCAGTTGAAAGATACTGGCTACACATGAAGTTGTTCTGTTGGTGTAACCTGTTGGCCACTACTGCAGCCAGTGCTGCTTTTATGTTTGTCACACACTGTAGTATTTTTTGACTCTTCAAACAGAGGGAAGAAAGAGTGGATTGTGAAGAACCTCGTTGCAGCTCCTTTGTGCCCAAAGATTATAAGGTACGATATAGTTCCTGGCACTATTACAGCTGGAGGGACATCTGTAGTTCTTAGAAGAAAGAAATATCTGGATCATGTCAGTTGTAAGTAGCCTGTTCAGAGAGTTTTATCTTTTTAAGCACTTTGATACCGTTAATTTCTAAATACTGTTACTGTAGCTGAACACAGCAGTGTGCTTGTCCTTAAATTTTGAAATCTACAGGGAGCTGTCTTAAAATTCTAACAATTGTGCTTGATACGAAAGAAAACTCAGGCAAAAAACCTTCTGTCTAGATTCTGAGGCTGAAGTTTTAGAAGTTGACTATGAACCGAGGGAGGGATTACAGACTGTTTCGAATAGTGAGGTGTAGAAGCCAACACACTGTGCTTACAGGAAGTGTTTGCATGGGGAGTGAGACCAACAGGAAATCTAATAACCTTTTGAGAGATAGTGCCTGAAGAAACATGCACATCACTTGTGCTCAGTCTTGTGGAAAGGTGTGATTTGGCTGCTGTGGGTGAGATTATGGCACTAGCAGTATTTTCCTAGTGTTGGTCTCCAAAAAAGGAAAAAAAATGGAGTTGTTACTTTACATTTGAAGTCTTCAGGTAGAAGTTAAGATTTATCTTAATTAAGGCAGGTGTGATTTGATGGGAGATGAAAATCTAAAGCCAGCCCTACAGTTAGTGACACCAGGCACACCTTCTTATGATCATAAAACTGTGTGGGCTTTTTGCAGGTCCAGGCATGACTCATTGATACGTAAATCGAATCTGGCTAAAAATTCCCCACCTTTTACAGCAATTCCTTACGTGTGCCAAGGGACATTAAAGACATAAACATTGTTTAGTCCACAATTTAATTAAATTCTGATCCTTGCTACTGATTATAGCTGGTTCTAAGGATCTTCATGATGTTTCAAGTAATTCTCCTTTTAAATCATGATCTAAATAAGTGGCTATATAATGTTTAATATATAAACATTTATTTTATCAGGAGTATAAACCAATTATTTTCCTAAGAAAGTGTTCTTCACAGTCAGCTAGTATAATTAAGAAGGCCATATCTGACTGACACGTATTTTAAGTTTGCACAGCAGAATGCAACATGAAATTTAGATCTCACCTCATGAAATTATTTATTGTAATTAGCTTTGCAGTTTTCATCCAGTTTGCCCCACCTCTAATGCTGCTGAAAGCTGTCAGGTAATACACACTTACCTTCATAAAACCTTTATAATAGTTCACCTATAACCCAGAATAAGAGCATGCCTGGTGTCTTTATGCAACTTGAATTAGTCCCAAGACAAAGGTTATTCCTTCCTTTTCCTGCTGTCATTAAAGAGCAGAACAATTTTTTTTTAACTCTTCAGTATTTGAAAATAATTCAGTAATGCAGCATAACCTTTCTTGAACTTCAGTTTATAGCAAACTTGGAATTTAGAAAATGTTGCCATAAGTTCACTTCAAATTTTAAGATAGACCATCTGGAAATAAAAAAGAGGACTGCAGTTAAATAACCCCTCAACATAGTATTTAAGTAACTGGATTTTTATTTCAATATTCAGCCATCTTGGTGACCTTTAGTCATTGTAAGAAAGCAAGATGGGGAAAGTGAGACAGACTCTTGCAACACAGGAAATGATCCATCAGTGCATGGCAGCCGTGGTGGGGGTAGCTGTTCAGACCTGTCGCCTGGTGCTGGAGGGGCAGCTGCTGCAAAGGCATGTGACATTGTGGCACAAGGTGTGACATCGGGCAGCAGCCCAGCATTCACCCACTCTGTTCTACCAAATACGACACGCAACTGACGCTGTCGAAACACAGACCTGACACGTCTGAGAGTGATGGCTATTAGATCTAACCCCCTCTCCTTTGCCAAGGATGAATAGGAATAGGTCCAGAGAACACCATCTTTGCTAATTCCTTCACTCAATTTTGACACCATTTGGTGTGTTCTTGCAGACATCGTTAAGCTTCTGAATAAATCTTTAGTACTGCTGCAAGGCATTTCTTGTATGAGCTTGTACACAGGAGCTAAGCCTTTACTGCAATATAGTGGTGTTTGTTTTCACTTGTATGAATGAGCAACGTTGTAATACATTATGTATTACATAATTATATTTTTTGTATTCTTGCTAGTGAAGAACACCAAAAAGAACTACTGGAACTGTTTTTTTAATTGTCACAGTTTCCTTTAAAGAAAAAGCATGACATCATGTTCTTGCAGAGTTGGTCAACAAAAAATTTAAGTGGGATAGGGAAGAAAACAAAATGCTTCTAACCACGATCAGAGAAATTTAATTAGAATTTTAACTGGAAAATCCAAGATTAAATATAACTCCCATGAAAAATACTAACTATACAATTTTATAAATTGCATGGTGGTCTGGATATCTATGGATGTACCAGACTTCTTCTGAGAGAGTAACTCAGCATCACTGCAATGGTGAGATGGCAGAGGTATGACAATGTACTTGAATCAAGGTTATGGCCTTGGAGTTACAGGTCTTCCTTTATTGCGTGCAAGTCTAAAATCATTGCATCATCCCACCTAGACTGGGCACACGGTGTTGCACAGCTACTGACCCTATCAGCTCACCTTATTCCTGACTAGCAATGGTCCGTTCAAAGATGCAGATCACTTTCTTTCTTCCTAAGCAGTGCACTACATCCTCATCCATCACCATCTGTTATAAGAAAAATGATGCTACAAGTTAAAAAAACCCAACGAACTGCAGAACCAAACACGAGTTGCATGTCTTGTAGCACTACATTCCTTCAGGACTTCTGAAGAACTTGTAGGAGCAAGAGCTGCTGATCAGATTCCTCCTCCCACCCACTCCCCCTGTAAGGAAAAAAATTCCACATGTGTTTACAAATGATGTTTGAGTCCCAAGGGATTGAGAAGAACTACCAGCAAAGCTGAAATGCAAAAATCTCACTCGTCTGTCATTTATGTCTCCTATGCAGATGAATTCATACAAAACTTGGGCTCTTTAAAGCTTCAGCAGCATTCTCCCGTCTCATCGAACTTTTACCTGAAAGTAAAGCCATGGCTGATGAAGTCTTTTTGCTTCTACTCCTTCCTAGTCACATTAAGTATAACTGCAGTGACCATAAATGCTTTGGGAGACAGTGTTCAATGCATTGAAATGGTGCCCAGTAAACTGGATCATGGGATTAGCAAGCTGACACTAAATCAACAACGGAACAGTCTCCTCAAATACCTCTTCATAGGAGGTGGCAGGAAGAAGAAAAGTTGAAATTCATACCATTATAGAAATGGAAAGATCTTTAACCTCTCAATTCCTTAGTTCAAGTTCTGGACTTTATTACCAACTAATTTGCTTGTATGAAATGATTAGCTTATCTACAATGTACAGAATAACCAGAAAAAGGTGACAGTGGCCAAGTAACAGCATCAGGACAAAACACTCTATTTTCTTATTGTTATCTGCAACCACCTCCTATTGGATAGCAGAGACAAGACTTACTCATGTTTTAAAGAAAGAGAGGAATATGCAGAACAATCTCAAAATCTTTCCAAAAGCCTAGGGGCTGACATCTGCACAGTATTTTCTGTTTTGGAGGCTTGCCAGCTGAAGTAAACACCTTATCTATTCAGGAAAAAGAAGAGATGCCTGCCCAGACATCTGTCGGTGTGCCACTTCACCACCTCTTACTAAGTTTTCTGGAACTAAGCATTGGGCAACCTGACTAGTTACTTTGTACAGAAGACCAGATAGACTTCGCATCCTTCTGTCATCTTTCTGAAAGACAAAGCAAAGGAAAAGTGCTGAGTGAAACAAGGATGAATCCTTTAGAGCCATGGTAAGGGGCAAGAGGGATAACCTTCCCTGCTTAGGTGCCTGTCTTTTCCCTACCTTGGGGGAAGTAACATGCAGTGGGAACAGATCTGCCTCCATGATGAGAAGGTTATGCTCCATAATGAGGAGGTTACACAGCTCCTCTCATCACCCTGTTGTGGAAGTGTGAGCTCTGGCAGATTAACTGTCAAAAACAGTCTCTTAAATCACATCTTGCCTGAACTAGAAGACTGGGCTACCACAAGAAAGAAATGTTTCCGTCATGCATAGCACACTGAACACTGCACCCAATGTAACTGTTTCTGGCCTGAACTCTTGCCTCATTTCATTATGCTGTTTAGGAGCCTACAGCAACCAGATAAACCTCATCACATCTAAGACTTTGAAAAACTAGGGAGAGAACACGTTAAGTAAACGGGGGGAAAGGGGAAGCATCTGTTCCACCTTTGCCACATTGCCAGCAGGAGAAAAGTTAAAACTAAGCAAAATAAAAAGAGCTGCAAGTTCCACTTCGATAGGAGTATCCAGGACAGTGGCCTGTGAATAGAAGGGAGTGAATGCACAGAGCTTAACACCCTGAATAGCACACGAGACTCGCTGACACACCAGCTGGCAGCTCTGCAGAGGCTTTACTTGCAGGCACAATCTGAGGAGTGGCAGGACACTTGTTGAGAAAGCTGTGTCAAAGATGCTATAAACCCTGTTCCAGGACAGTCTTCAAAATGTTTATCAGCTCAGCATAAACTGCTGGGAGAAATTATAACCTCAGTCTTGCTCTTCGTTCTGATCTTTGTTGGTTACTGTATCCCAGATGTTGTCATTACTGCCTTTCATATAGTGACTCCTACTACAGCCTTCAGTTTCTACACTATGTTTCCTCCGTCCAAAACAGGCCAGCACGTGCTCCTGGATAATTAGGTTGGTTCACCATAACTTATCTATGTTAGATTAAATTAACTTTGTATCCTGAAAATTCTTAATGTTTCCTGCCTTCTCACAGCTCAAAAGTTAGTTTCGTTAAGCTCTAAATTTAACAAGACCATTTGCTCCAACTATGTTATTCTCCTTATGTCACAAACAGCTGCTTCAACCTGGTTAAAAGAAATTTTCATATACAAAATGCAGAATCTTCTTAGAATGGCATGACCTTTAAAAAATATTAATGAATCTTTTATTAACATACCACCTCCAGAAATAATGACTCTATGAAGATTGCAAATTTAAGAGTTTATCTAGTTTCTTTTTGGCAAGCACGAAAGGGGACTCTGGATCATGCCTTAATTTAATGTTAAGAAATCAAACTACTTTATTTAAGATTTTGAGAGCATCCTATGTGGCTTTTGAACAGCAGGTATTAATGCAAACATAATGCAAATCTCAGGATGCATCCCTTATTTCTCTGAATGATTCAGGAATATCTCTGCACTCAGCTTCCTTCCCAGCCTTTTTTCAGCTGGAGAGACATACAGCAGCTACTTGCCCTTTCACAAAATTAATGCCTTAAAGAAGACTATCATACAGATGCCTCAGACTTCCAGCTGACACACTCTAAGGGCACAGGTTAGCAGACTATTTAGTAATCGGTGTTTTTATTCCATCTCCTGTCTCCAGCCACTCCCTTGACACAGTTCTGTCTTATTATTTTCTATATTCTGCAACCTTATTTGGTAAAGGCTTTTATCTCAGGACAAGTCTAAAGATTATGCTAGGTCATTGCTTCTAGTCTTCCATTTTCAGTTTGCTTAACGTTTCTTGTAACGTTAGCATTTATAGAAGCATATGAAACAGGCTATTAAGAATTAGAGGGTCCAACCACAGCATTGATCAGCTTTTACAGTCTGAAATTTTAAGATATAAAGCACTTAAATTTCTTCTGAAAGTATTCAGTTTAGGAGGAAAAAAAAAGTCTTCCTCAGCTGTGTTTGCTCTCAAAACTGCTAAGCAAGACATATTGCATGGAGTCCAATACCTACTCAAAACACTATCTCAAGGTTTCCAACTAGACCTCTCAATTGATGGAAATAAATAAATTGCTTACAATATCCTCACTCCAGTAAGTTCTATTGATAAATTTATACAGTATTTTAGTTTTAGAAAGCTTTCAGGTTTCCTGTTTGCGTTCCAAGAGCAGCCTGACAGTAAGCCAGCACAAACCCTCAAAATGATGCTGTCCTTGAAAAAATAGATGCCTCGTTTTGTTCCTGTCAAACCCCTCTCTGGGGTTTTTGGGTGTGCAGTGATGACTGTACAGGTTTGCCTCATTTCCTGTCACAGTAGCTGGAAGGCTTGGATTGCTGTAACAGACAAGACCAAGTAGGAGCCTGCCTCTTCCACGCAGAAAATAAGTGGGGCATTCAGGCAGCACATGCTGTTTTCTTGCTTGGGGTGATTGGTAAAGTTACAGTGCAGTTTTGTATATTTAGAAAAATAAGTCTTTGTAAATACTTCTGTTGCCAATATTATGTTGTAAATACTTCAGAAGAAAGATGGGGGATTTTGAGGTAGGTGTTGGCAGCACCTGTAATACATTTAACATTCCAGCACTTTTTTGTTTAAATGAGCATAGTTGGAAATGTCAGTAGCCATCGTGTGATGAGGTTCTGTTTTGCGAGTCATCTCCCATCATACCTGGTTACTTTTCTGTATTCATTTTTTTTATTTCTTATCATGCACACAGGAAGAGAAGGTGGTGCTTCTAGTTAAGGCTAAAAAGACATGAAAAATAATTTGGGTATTGTGGTTCAACACCGGCTGGCAACTAAGCCCCACACAGCCGTTCACTCAGTTCCCCCAGTACGTGAGCTTGCCTAGAAGTTTTTCAGAAAGTGTAATGGAGATAAAATACTGCAGTCACCAAGTGAGAATCTTGCTTCAGTGCTACCGCTACTCAGCCTGATTGAATGTTGCAGAAAAATTACTCTCCTACCAACCATTTCATGTGCCTTATTGACATTTCAGATCTTCTGCAAACCTTTGTGAGTAGGCTGACCAGCTCCATTTTACATGCTCAGTTTATGTTGGGATTTATGTTATTTGATTCAGTGTTAACCAGCAAAAGTGTTGACTTTAAAAGTACAAAATGAGGACTCACACATATACGTTTCAATATTCAAAAGAAGCCTGAGATCATAAAAACAACATTGCTGCTCTGTTGTCATTCATTTTTCTCTACAATGACTGAACTGTAAAAGTCCCTCCTGGCTTGCTCAGCAGGGGTGTGAACTAAAGGCCTTAGGCTGAACAACTGAGGTGTGCCAGTGGTAAGGCAGGGCTTTCTTAAAGCACTTGGAAGATAATACTATCTTGTAGCAAGTTTTGTTAGTGATTTGATTCTTGAACCTTGCTAATGCCAGCCTTGGCAAACAGAAAAGGCTGTCAGGCCTTAGCGCTCTTCACCACATATGGATATTGGTAGGTAGGACTGCAGAAATAAGCTTTTGGGGTTAAATTTGGTAGATAAAAGGGTGACCCAACTTGGAAGGCTGCTGATACAGTCCAAGAAACAAGCCAAATCCCAAACCTGAAATAGGAAACCTTTGAAATTGGGGATGGGGGCAATATATGTGCACCAGAGTGAAGCCTTCTATCCTGCTGTAATTCCAAGTCTGGATGGCTTGCAGATACTTCACCCACCTTTTAAGGCTACATATCTTAAAACGTATTCTGCTCTTATAACGTATTCTGCTGTTAGAGACCTAAATCTTATCAGATAGAGCTGTGAAAATTGGATGTTGCCAAACCTGAACTTTTTGCCTTTTTTAAGAGACTCAGCTCTGCAGTTGTTCCCTCCTTGAAGGACTTTTTTTTTTTTTTTCAAAGTACACTCTGTGAACTTTGATACTATGTTGAATTTGATGACTTCTTAATCTTAACTGTTAGCTGGAATCTCCACAACTTAATTATTCAGATATAATAGATACTGAGAAGTTAATAATAAACTCAGAAATCTGCTGTCTTGTTAATTATGTTAACAACACACTGGCAATTGCTTTGATTAAAACACCCTGGGTTTGGTTTGCCTTTTCAGGCCCCGACCACTGTCCGTACAGATTCAGTTCAGCTGTGCTCTCTGCCTTTCCAAGCATGCAGAGGAGCACACCAGGTACCCTGGAGAGGCTGCTGTGAAGCACAGGACAAGGACTCTGCCTCAGAGCATCCCTGTGTATTTTAATACTCCAAGCTCCTGTGTAACTTGCAGGGGACTCTCTAAGCTGCCTGATTCTGAGTGAATTGCATCTTAAAATAGGCAGTGCTGTTTCTTTTCATCTGTTGAAGTGCAATACAAAGGCCAAATCTCCACCCATTCTGAACATAACATTCCTTTGGCTCTATCTTATGAAAAGGTGAGGTTGTGCTGGAGGAGACCAGGACACTTCTTCAGCCTCCTTGGAAACATCTCGTGACTAGTTGGAAGGATGAAGTTCCTGACACTTTGTGGCTTTTTGTTTGTCTGTCTTTTGTGCCTCAATGTTGTTGCTGCAGAAGGTACAGTATATACACTGTTTTCTAACACAGCTTTCTCTTTTCCTGTTCTTCCCTTTTTTGATATAAAATGCTTGTTTACTATGTTGATTTTAATTAAAGGAAACAAACAGAGCTTGACAATGAAAAGAAAGATTGAACTTAGAAAAGGACTTGGACTGCAGAATGTGGTAGCGTATCAGTGCTTTGGTTTGTACAGTAGTGTTTCCTGTGTTATTGCCTGTTGCCTGTAGTACAGCACGATTAATTTTTCCTTAATCTGTGTTCTGAAACCTCCTCTTCTGAAAATACTTCCTGTTATATTTTCCAAGTAGATACTGCCTACCAATGTAAGAATAATATAATTCTCTCAATAGTGGGAAATGTGTTAATGGGAAAAGTTTCTACCCTTACGAAACAAGGGAACGTGAATCAGTCAGGTCAACAGACATTATATGAGACATTCTTTATAAAACAGTGAAACAGGTGAGAATAACTTCTGACCTTCAATCAGTCTAAACTTTTTTTTCCTTTGTTTTTTTGTTGGTTGGTTGAGGGTTTTTACCACTGATATTCCCCACTTCTGTATTACCTTGAGGCACTTAGTTACCATTTTGCAGTATTCCAAATTCACAGAGCAGTTGAAATCCTAAAAACGAGAGGATTTTCCATCTGTCTATAGCTACATCTTTGCAGATGTCGTTCTGCATTTGCAGGAGGACAGTTCAGCAGAGTTTTTAAATTGAGAGGACCAGTCTAGAGTTACCTGTGCAGATTTGAGGTTTGATATTGTAAATCTCTGAGACTCACCATGATTTTTTACAGTGTGTATTTTATACAAGATTTAGAGAATAAATGTGAGATAAGGAAAAAAAAATAGCAAAGTGTCCAAAGGTCAGAAACAGCAGACTTGCCGTGCCTGATATTCTCTAGAAACCTTCTAAGAATTGTTTTACGTGTAAATACAAGCATGGAGAAACATGTGGAAGCTGTTTTTCTAATTGGTTGTCAGGTGCCCAGTTTTCTCATTTACTGGAGTCTGTTCTGACTGGTAGAGCTATTTGCCAGAGCAGTGATACCTGAAGTCCTTCGGCTCCCTTTGCCTTTTCTACTTCTTTTTAGTCAGGTTTTTCCATGACCCTTGAGGAAAACTTAAGGAACAGTGCAAAGGGAGTTGGAGAATTTCTAGATGTGTCTTCAGGAGTATAAGGGAAGCCTTTCCAGGAAGGACAGGAGATGGCCATATCAATAAAACACAAAGAATACCTGCAAGATCCCGTAATAATGTTCCCTTTTTGTTTATGTGCATGGTACTTCAGTGAATCAGAAGGTGGGGAGGAAGCGTGCAAAGGACACTGTTCCTTATCTGTAAGCACTGATGTGAAAGTGTCTGGGTTTGCAAGATAAATGTACTTTGCATGTTAAACCTGTTACATCAGAAGTAAATTATGGTGACAAGACAGCTCAGCCTCCATCACCAGCCTTGGCTGTAAACTGTGCCTCAGTGATTTCCGGAAACATTAACCGTATGTTAGATTTCGTTGATGAGAAATCATCTGCCTCTGTCCTTTCTGCCCCACCTCAGCTCCAGAGCAAACCTATTTTTTCCACTTTATTGTGTCCAACACATACTGTGTCAACTGCAGTCAACAGCTGACTTATTTAGGTGTGGTAGGGAGGGAATATTTCAGTGGCTTTGCCCATCCAAGGCAATTTATTCTACACTCCTGTGCATCTGGACACAGAGATGCTCTTTCTTCCTGCTGGTAATTTTTTATATTTTCTTAAAGTGGTGTAACTGTAATTGTATTGCCTGCCAGTGTGACACTTCAAAGGATAAGGAAATCTTCACAATGTATCCGATGTATCTATGAGTAATGATGGAAAAGAGCAAATAAGTTCCTGTTCCACACTAGGGACAAAGCTGTGCAGAGATCTAAAAATCAGTCATGATAATCCTTTGTTTTACAGACCTCTCCATACAAGGATGCCAGTGGTAAATACAGTAATCAAAATGTCTGTGGACTCTTGACACATTTAATGTATATATACAGTTATTTGCATTACCTGTCTCCACTGATAATGTATTATTTTTCACCGTTAGGTCAGAAGGTTAGAAGACTCTGCTGCTCAAAAGTACCCAAAATCAAGAAAAAAGCACATAAAGGTAAAAAGGTTTACAGTTTCATTACATGAATTAGGTAATCATTAGAGATAAATCACTGCACGCTGGGTTTTTTCCATCTGCAAACTGCACAGAATTTTCCATGCAGGTAAATATTATCTTCATTGTATCACTGAGAAATTGTTCTCTTTTTCTCAGGAAACTTACTGAATATTTGGATCAGGAAGAAATAGGATTAGAAGAGATTAGAATCCATTTAATGCCCATAGTGTAAAACAATCAAGAGAAATATGATCAAGTCTGATTAAAGGAGTATCAATGTTCCTCACTAATAAGAACAGTTGCGAAAGTGAAATATTATCCTGGCTTTGCCTTGCTGTATTCCATCACCATCCCTCTGTGGCTGCATTCATCTTCATGTACTGAGAGATGAACTAAAGTGTGATTCTGTAAATTCCCCCAAATCCAATTTTTTAACCCACAGCTCTACCAGGAACAAGAATTAACTGAGATTGAATTTCTCCTAAGTATGTGTGTCTAAAGACTGACCAAGTTAAAGTCCATAATATCCCTGGTTTCAGTGATGCCCCAGTGAAAAAAAATTAAACCGTAAACAAGTCCAGGATAAAAGGATTAGTATGCTTTTTAGAATCTTAGCATCTTAAATCTTAATGTTTCTAAATGCAATAAAATGACTAGCTGATAACTTTTGTTAAACTCTAAAGATAAAGAATTTGATCTAAAATAGTCTATTTCCTATTTCTAATCTTTTAACCCTAAAATTACTAATTTGAAGTTCCAAGCAAGTTCATTCTAGCTGATAAAATATCTTAAATGCTTTATTACTTTTTATATTTAGATAACTTAGGTAGAAATCTTTGTGTTACTCTACAGTTTTCCTTTAAGTGGAGCCTTTCCTTCCTGTCCGGTCTCCCAGTGCTGAATCATGGGCTCTGTTTTATAGGCAGAATCCCACTGGTACCAGTAGCAGTGAACAAACTGCAGCATTATTATGGGTCAGGGGTTTGTAGCTGTCTGGGGCTCCTCATTTAATCAGCAGGTGTAGTAGCAGCTGAGGGCTTGAGCAACAGCAGGTTCCCAGCCAGCCCACAAGGCCTGGGGAGTGCAGTGCCGGAGGCACCGAGATGGTTTCTGTCACTCCTGACCTGATCTGGATCACACGTGCTGCTGCCTGCCTGATCCTGTACCCTTTCCATGTTACTGAGACTTCATGTGATAAGCACAACTGTTACTTTTCAATCTGAGTACTTGCTTCTATCTGACAAAATAGGGGATGTTTCAGGCTTTTTTACATGCAACAGGCATGAAATCTCTCTGATAAAAGTGCTTGCAAAGAGAATGTTCCTTTGAAAGCAGGCTGCTGTTTCCTGTGGATGAAGTACACTGATGCTGGTCTCACAGAGCAACGGAAGGTGCTGTGCTGAGGGGGAGAAAGGAGTACAAAGGAGCACTCCATTAAAACCTGTAAATTCACCACAAAGATCTCCTACAAAGGGAATCTGAAATGCTTTCCTCTGTTGCAAACACAGTAATACTTTATGATCTCTGCCCTGGTTCTCTGAGCATTCCAGTATGCTTACTGTAATCATCTCCTGTCCTTACCGG
This sequence comes from Rhagologus leucostigma, assembly GCA_013397725.1. Taxonomy (NCBI): domain Eukaryota; kingdom Metazoa; phylum Chordata; class Aves; order Passeriformes; genus Rhagologus; species Rhagologus leucostigma. The sequence goes on along the minus strand of VZTD01001928.1, from coordinate 3,331,247 downwards.
CAGCCAAACCTTTTTTAGGTCAGGAATTGTTGTTAATTTGCTTCCGTATAGGGTGCACCTTTCTGCTACAAATGACTTCCTCAGATCTGCTTGTGTCAAAATGCTTGATCTGAATTGGTTTCTACTCTTACTGAGAGGCAGATGTGAAAGTTGGGCCTAATGCAGCAACTGCCCAAAGCTGAGCTCTTCTGTTTAATGTGCAGTTCAGGACTGGAACTGTACAATGTTGGGTTTGTTTTGTATTGTTGCTGTGAGATTTCTGGGTGACTTGTGCTGTCTTTACCAGGGGGGTGTTACTTGCTTTATAGTCTGCAGGCAAAGCCCAGGGATTGTTTCGCAGCATTGCTCTGCACTGTTCTTTGTGCTGGGCACGTGCCATGGGCAAGCTGCAAAGCCACTTGGAGGCCATCTCAGTGTGGCTTGAGGAGAGGGTCAATATAACCACACTGGCTATTTCTTTTGGAGCAAAATCACTGATTTCCTAGAATGTTGTCATTCTATCAGAAACAACTGCTGTCCCAGAAAGCAAATGCTTCAAGCCAGTGTCAGTGGGTGGCTTCTGTCCAGGCACTAGGGAGAATGTGATGATAGTAAGGGGGAAGATACTGTTTAATGTGTCAGTTGCAGAATTCAATTTCTGGAGAGACAGTAGCGCCATCCTGTGTCTATGAAGACCTCTACCTGACTGTGGAAACTTCCAGCAGCAGCAGACTTTCAGTGATTGTGTACCCCTGCTAAGGAGAAAATAGGCTGCTGGGAATCAGTGACCTCCAGCAACCTAATGAGAAGGAAAAAAATGGCCATCACAACCCGTTTTATTTTCAGATCACTGCTAATCTAAGTCTGCCCATACAAAACATGGCTGAACTTCAGATATTAAAGTTTTGTGCTATTCTTCAGACTCCCAATTAAACAAATCTCTTCATTTTCTCTCTTTTCCTTGTTTGTTTTACAGGTGTAAGTTTTAAAATGACTCCGTTGGAAATAAAGAAATACTGCAAACCTTGTCCTCAGCCAGTCCCTCTGATGGTTCCTGGACCACTTCCACAGCTAAAATGAGCAGACTGAGAGGAGAGTGAAAAGCATCTGCCTACATGCATAAGTCTCAGTGCTTCACTTGCTTGAGGACCCTCCTTTCACAGATAGGACATGAGTGTGTATTGCTGTTTGTTTGGGGAAAGGCTTCAGTACTGTTTATTCATTCCTTCACTCAGGCACCTTTATTAATATTAACCCAGCAGAAACAGCCAGGCAAAGTTGTCTGCCTGCCACCAGACTTTGTGTCAGTTGAATATTCCTCTACACCAAACAGGGAATTAGCTCCTCGAGTAAGAGAATGAAGAGAGCTGGTTGAAGAGGTGGCCGAATTGCATTGGTTTGTGTTTCTAGATTGCCTAAGAGGTGGTGAAGGGCTGACGTTTTATTTCTAGTTATCAGTGTACATGCATATTTAACCTTTTCTTTGAATGATTTATTTTATATTAACAAAGGTGTTTGTTTGTAGCCAGGCATTGATGATTTTTCCTGCAGCCTTTGTGCTTGGTGCTTGCAATCCGCTTGGAAGTAGATTTCTACAAATGATAAAAATCTCCTAATATAGAAAGGGCTGAGAAACTAGATAAGCAGGTTGCTAAAACAGTGGTGATGGGCCAGATTCAAGTAAGCTTTTCGATGTCTTCCAAAGGGGCTAAATCTGACTTTAAAATCAAAGCAGTCTGGTTCTTAACTTCCTTAAGAGTGTCATCAGGTGGTTATTAAAGAGCATACTGAAAAGATAGTAAACCTAATCAGATTTCATCTGTTCCTCTGAAGCCAGAAGGCAGCTCTTCTTTCAAGACACCAGAGTTGTGTGATCACCTCAATAAACAAAGCTTACTGGAGCATGAAATAAATGCTTAGAATAATACCGAAGGGCTGAATAACAGAGAAACTGAAGCACCTGCTGATACTTTACTCATGTATCTTCTGTCCTTTCCTAACTGTCCTCTGCATTGCTGCTATTTCTCTGCCTGGGGGAGAGTCCTTAAAACTGAATTACTTTTGTTCATAAATTCAGTTTTCCTTCTAGTGAACGTGAGGAGGAGTAGAAACCTTTTCTGCTGCTGGGCAAATTGCAGATTGCAAATAGTAATTTTTCCCTCAGTACTCATAGTACTACTCTTTCTCTTAACATAATTGTCAGTATGATAGAAATTATTTCGGTGCCCTTCATAATTTGGGGGAGTTGAATGGGAACAGTAAGAGGTCTGTTGTAACACACAGGCAAATGCAATTCCAAAAGGTCAAGTTTGTGGGCACTTACTCACGGTCCTGCTCTTATTGGGAATGTTTCTATGGTACTGAGCAATTCTGAGTCTTCTGTGTGCTTGCTATTACTTTATTTTCATATTGGTTTTGAGAGTAGGTAGATCTGACACTCAGCTTCCTATTTTTGAAGACCCGACTATGCATAGCACTTTTATATCAAAGACAAAGAAGCTGCCAGTCCTCCTCGCAAGACCTCTGAATCAGGACGCTGGTGAAGGAACTGTGTTTCATTGTTCTGTTGCTGGTCAGGGGGCCAATGTATTTTATTTCTATTGTTTTGTGGAGCTCGCAGAAAGAATCTGTATAATATAAATGACAAGTAAATGTAAAAAGCATTTTTGGTGTTGTTTGCAGCAGGGTTTTACTCTAAAATATGGCTGTGTTTACAGCTCTGTATAAAGCAGCATTAACAGATTTGAAGATTCTGTTTTCTAATGTGAGTTTAAGCCCTTTTCTTTTATATCTGAAAAATGCTGTATGATTTTCCTCTTTGCCTTACACCCTCCAAACAGCATTCTCCAAACTCTTCAAACCTCCTTCAGGCAAAATGTTCCCTCTGATAACAAAAGCATAAGCCCCAGAGACCATTAACACAATATTAGAGAACTACTCTGGATCTCTGGAGAGATCCCAGGACATAATTTAATGCACTTATGTATTTTTACTCACTAAGTTTCCCAGACTGGCCTCAATCCCTGGTTAGGGGCTATTTCAAGTTAAAGATGCTACTTGTGTGAGGTCCTAGCCTTGGCTGAGCAGACTAAAGCAAGAATCTCCAAATTATTTCAGCATGGATTGTGACTGCTGCCCAAATGCTTTGTTGCTTCATATAGAGGTATCAGAATGTTGTGTGTCCTCTTGAAAGTAATTCCCCAACAGAGTTTGACCCTTATCTACCAGGCCATTCCCCATGTGGTAGAACAGAGCTACCATCTGATCATGGTTTCACTTACAGGCATCTGCTCTTCCTTTTGTTTTCCTTTCACTTCTACATGTATTTGTCTGCCCTTACCAGAAGAGAAACATATTTGCTCAGTGGCTTTTCAAAATACACAAGATGTATGCTTATATAAAGTAGTAAATTTACCTTGTCCGAGCTGACAAATGCATTTTTTGTATCTTTGTGGCTTTGTGTGCATTCGGCTGTCAAGCAAGAAAATTGCACAGCCCTTAAGTTGCAATAAAGATGTTTCTGAAGTGCCTCTATGCCTGACAGAACAGATGTTGAGTCCTGGTCTGACCCTGTCAATTAAGTGAGCCAGGTGGCTTCTCACTTTGTTTACAGCTTAATACTACCAGCTAGCACCAGATCAGTCTGTTTCATTTGGCACTATGACTGTGCATTGCCGGGAGCACAGGAGAAATGATCCCTGCTCACAGGGAGTGTTGGTAGAGGCAGGTTTTGGGCTCCTGTTTTTTCTAAATGGGTAGTAGGAGAAATAAAAATATGTATTCTTTATACAAAATATTATCCCAAAAGGTCTAATGAGGTCTCTTTATGTTGGCTTTTCAGCCCTCTAGACTGTGTGGCTCACAACTGATGCAGGGGCCCAGGTATCCTCAAGGAATTCAGGATTTTGGCTCTGGAGAAGTTCTGTTTATCCAAAGTGTGGACTACAGGAGCAACTTCTTGTGGTTCCATTTCCCAAGGAAAACTACAGTCCTCCATGAACAGCATCATCTCAAACAATAAACTCAGCTGAAATATAAAAGCAGAAGGATAAATACTTCCTGTGTAGATACACAGCTAACTCTTGCCGAAACAGAGTAGAAGACTCATGGTGGCTTCAGTATTCATTGGATCAAGTCTGAGGACCTGTTACTTAACTGTTTTGTCCGAAGTTATTGCTAACTACTCCCTCATGAATAGCTCTAGGAAAATATTGACAGATGGTGGAGGCAGGTCAGATGTATATGCACTTTTCACTGAAGTTTTTTCTGAGAAGAATTTATCCAAAGCTTGTCTCTTTTATCCCTTGTTAGATTGAGGGGAAAACCCACTTACACAGTAATTTTTTTACCTCAGTTGTTATTACATGTAAGCGGTTGTCTTTACCATAGCTAATTGCTCTGCAGGACTCATTTTTTAAATTGCTGTTGGGGAGCAGAGATAGCTCCCTAATGGCAGGAGCAAGGGTGTTGGTTCCACTCCACGTCTGCCTGTGGTTCCCAGTAGCCTTCAGTATTATAAGACTTAGAGCAGCCACTGGATAATCTACCTTGGTTTTGAAGACATAACTGTTCCACCATGCTTTGTCTTCTGATCTTAGAGCAGGGCTATCAGCACAGAAGGAATTCCCAAAAATTACTTCTGTTTTCAATGTCTCAGTGGTGGGATCTCTGCTAGAAAAGTTCAGTGTCTGGATATGGATTTGTTCGAGTTGTCATTCAACCTTTGTGCCAATATTTGTTTGTGTGTTTCAGATGTACTGACTGTGAGTATCTTCCAAGTGTTAGGGATTTAATTCCACATTTTCAGGCCGATGCTCCACAAGGGAGCTAAGGACAGATTTCCTGCAGGATAAGCACCTTACACTTACAATGCCATCTGGTCAGGCTCTGAACACGTTACCAGGGAAATCAGGTCACTGTGTACCTAGGAGTGATCCTCAGATGAACGTGACTGGTCCGGCTTCTGCAGCCTGACAGCCAAAACCACCTCAGTTCTCCCAAGAAGCTCTGGTACCAGGCCTGGTTTGTGTCAGACACTCAGGCTACAGCTGCAATGCTCCTTTAAGAGCTGATTGCTCCCAGCTGCTGGTACAGCACAGGTACTTAGGGCTGATGATTTCCACCTGGTCTAGGAGGCACTGGAGTCCAAGCATTGGAGCCCAAGCATTCCATGCACCCAAAAATGCATGTTCATTAACTGACCACCAGGCACCTGTACAATCATTTAACACCACTACTGTGCACTCCATCTGTGAGAAGTGTGGTGCAGTCACAGCAATGGATACATCCCGGCTAAAGGATCTCCAGGTGCAAAAGCGAAACAGCAGCAGGGTTTCTCTCAAGCACCTGACAAGCAAGATGCTGCTTAGGTCAGTGAAGAAGAGTGCTTTTCTGCTGGGTTTTGTCATGTTGTTTGGTCTTCAGCACTGATGCCAACCTCAGGGGGCAAAAAGACGTATTCCTGAGGCACCCTTTGGTTTGTCTGGTCTCTGAAAATCAAATCTCTGTAGCATGTGCTTCCAATTATCTCCCAAAACTGAAGTGCACTGGAAAATGCTGTCTTTGCTAGGTCTTTGTCCTCCTCACAAAGCTTCCTGTTTGCATTGTCCCAGAACCTGTGTCACAGTCAGTGCCAGTTGTGTGGCCTGCTCACCAAGCAGTGCTAAAACCTATTTGCATCACAGACTTCTCCCCAAGGGATCAATATGCCTGTAAAGGAAGATGTCTTCCTAGGAAAAAAAAAGTGTGAAGAAGTCCATCTGTTTATGAATGCTATCAGAGAAACAGTGAGGAGGTTAAAAACAAGATTCTGTGTGAGCTGAGATAATGGAACAGTGTCTTCAAGTCCCTCTTTAAAGCATTCTTTTTGATTCAGTGGCTTTCCAGTTGTTTAACTTCCATTACTTGGGAAACAATAAATGATGGCAATTGTCAGCGAGCTCTTGATATTCTTTGAATGTACCAAGGTTAAACAATTCAGCATTTTCCTTTTACTTAGTTAAATGTATACCAATATTGCTGCTTTATTCTGCGCACATCTTCAGGTGCGTGGTTGATGAAAAGAGAGAAAGCACTATGTGTGTGTTGACCTTAACCTTGTAAGCTCCACCTTTGATAGGCTTTGAAAAGAACTCCTCTTAAATTTCCATTTAAGTCAAGACTCAGCAGTTTTCAAAACAGATCCTTGAGTCTGAACAGTAAAGTCAACCTGCTCTTCATAATTTTATTATAGAGTGTGCTTTGCACCTTATTGTGTCTCTTGAACGTAACTTTCTATTTCCTTCCCCAGCATTCTTTCCATGCTTTCTTTTGTTCCTAAATATGTCAAGTCTTCCTCCTTGTCATTTCTCACTGAACAGAAAATTAATATTTTGTCTCTTGACATGATGGTCACTCCTTCTTTGTCTACGTGGGATCTCAAAGAAATTCTTCTGCTGTCTAAATTTCCCCAGGTGCCAAACTACATTAATTTGTCTCCATGAATTTCTGTCCATGAGACTGACTGGAACGTACATTTTCAAAAAATACGTTATAAAATGGTGCTGCATTGCCTTTTTTGTTTTCAGGCATTAATTTTGTACCAAGGACACTTACAGGATTTGAACATCTCCATTTCAAGGCACCATATAATCATCTTAAAGCCACGGAATGAGAAGGGATTTTTCTGTCATTTGATTTGTATTTCAGCGTCACTGCAATAACTTTGGATCGTGTAATTGTAGTTAGCAGATGTGGAAGTCTTTTCCCGGATATTTTATTAATTCTTCAGCTTCACATCTATTGTTGAGATTCTCGCCATGTAGTTTTCTGTATTTATCTTATTGATAGATTATTTAAAAAAAAAAAAAGGCAAGTAAGTACAGCATTTTGAGATAAAGTACTAGAAAGTGTGGAAGGAGGTGGTGAGAGCACAGTGCTCAGAGGCAGAGCTAGTAGAATGAAGAGACAATCTTTGGGCTCTAAACTTGATTTGAGAACCATCATACACCCACTGATTGCAGAAATCTCTCCAGGCAGAGTAGATAGTTAATGGAAAATGTAAGTGGGAATAGAGTGATAGTCCCATGTGTTTTGGAGGTAAATTACTTCAAAGCTGAGTATTTAATATTCTTGTAATAGAAAATTTGTTGACACATATCTTGTTTTCTAGGTTAAGCACAGCTTTGGTGTAAGGTTGCCTGGATATTCAGGTTTCCTCTGGATACAGCAATCCAAGGGAAAGGCTGGAGTATGTGCTGGCCAGTTGGGTGTCCATATCCTAACAAGGTAAGTGCCTGATCACTTAGTCCAGTGTGAGAGTTGCTGAGTTGTGGGATTCCCTTTTGAGGGTGGTTTAAGGCACACCTCTGCATTCCCAAGAGAGGTCACAGGAAGAGCCACCTGCGGTCACAGCGCCGTACATCTACCTGAGTAAAATCCAGGGGCTGCATCAGCCCCTGTGGCCAATGTGCTGCTGTGGTCCAGAGCTGATCTCTAGCGAGGACTTTAGTTCACCTGTAGTGTTTGCATTCATGCCATTCCTGTACTGAACAGCTGAGTTTGGTTAGACATGGCAGTGCAAGGAGCATGTTTCATTTTCATACATCCCCTGGTTCAACAAGTCGTGTTACAGTCTTGTGAGCAGGACATCCACACGGGAATGTCCACGGCACACACACCAGCCAGGAGATTTATGGGGAGAACACAAGTGTTTCTTTGCTCTGCCTAAGCAAGTCTTGTTATTATTCTCAGCCACACTGAGTAAACTATAAAATCTTGATTTATTCATTATTCACACCCCAACTCTGAGTTATATGTATAATTTTTACAGGCAAAACAATGAACAATACTAGTTCTTTCATAAATAACTTGGACTGCCTGTCTGCTGCTAAATGGCATCTTTCACACAGATCTGTGTCATTCTCCACAGCACCACATCCATCACAGATCATGCTGGTGAAGTGAATGTAGGCTATCTAAATATACCTGGATATTCTAGGGACTATTTGTTCATTTTCTATCCCTGTCAGAAGAAAACGAGGTGAGTGATTCGTAGCTTCCAAAGAAGCAAAGTTACTGAATTGTAAATGGGTTTTGCAGTGGTCTTTAAAAGCCTCTAAGCTAGTAAAATAGATAGCAAGAACTTTAATTACTTAGCAGCTGCAGAAAATGTTCCCCTTTCCTCAGTTACCTGCAGCACCTTTTTTGCAAATGCTATAAAACACTTTTTGGCAGACTAAAACCTGGAGAAGCTGTATCTGAGATGAAGTTACTGCTTTTCCCCAGGAATTCCCCAAACCTCTGCTGCCACCCACAGTGAATGACAATAACTCATGATAAATCATGCAGGCAAATGCTCTGAGACTTTTGGTATGTAGACTAGCATTTTTTTCTGATGGGATGAAAGTGCCATCTCTTTACCTGTGGGGAAAAAACGCCCACCACATTTTGTTTGGAAAGCACTTTGTTGTCTGTTTTAAAGCCGTTGTGGAAATGCTAAAATTGCTAGATATTTGGTGTCTGCTCTCCCTCTGTTTTCCTGACATTGTAATTTCTTAATTCCTTTGGAGATAAGGACATCATGGCTGAGTGTTTCTGTTTTTGTTATCCAAAATAGGGGGGATTCAAATCCAAGGGGTTCAAGTTGATATAATTCTTGTAGTCACCTCTCTAAATCTTGGTTTTCCTTTCCATGAATGAGGAATGTTTTCCTTCTTCTGCTTTGTGGGTGTATCTTCCTGAGCCAGTTGAGTTACAAAGTCTTTTTCATGCTATGTTTTTTATCAGACTAACCTTTTTCTGATGAGAGTGGTGAAATACTGGCACGGGCTGCCCTGCGAAGCTGTAGATGCCCTGTCCCTGGAAACATTCAGGACCAACCTGATCTAGTTGAAGATGTCCCTGCTCATTGCAGGTGTTTGGACTAGATGAGCTTTAAAGGTCCCTCCCAACACAAACCATTCTATGATACTACCCAGGTTTCACCATTCTCCTGCACACTGCTGAGGTTTAGCAAAGCTCCTTAGTGGAGCTGCAATATAAAAACGGATGTGTAGACAGCTGAGTTACAACTCGTGTTGTTTGTTAAATTCCTTAAACCAAACAGTACAGTGTCACTTTCAGCCTGGAATTACTAAGCTAAGAGAGGTTTATAAATTCAACCAAGATCACTAATGATCACATCACCATCTTTTGATTACTTCTATGTAAATTTAACAATCTTGGGCTGATTATTTATAGACTGTCTGTGCTATATATGAAAACTGAACTTAGACCTCCATGTGTCAGAACTGTAACAATGAGCTCATCTCCTTTCAGATTGTTAAATTCATTCAATTAATAACAAGAGAATAACAGTGAGAAGGAGAAAGAAGTGTTTATTGGTTTGCATTTTAATCTGTCATGACTACCAAAAATTCCATGTCATTGTAACAAATTTGCATAGCCCAAGTGATGAGAGTGGCCTCATTTTATTTTCTTCACTATTTTTAAATTGCAAATTCATGTAAGCATCCAAAAAACTGATTGAAATGCAACTCCTGAAAACTCCCCTTCATATGCCAAGCAGGCATTCCCCAGGTGGGCAGCTCTAATGTGATCGCCCTGAGGTGGAAGTGTTAGCGTAGAAACACATAACCACGGACGGGTTACATGCAAGGTGCTTTTATTGAGGCGCCGGGAGAGAGGGGTACAAACCCAAATCAATCCCCGACAAGGATTTCAGGTGCTTACATTATATACCCTTCTTGTTATATAATCACATGTTGATTATTTACCCGATGCATTAATCTCAAAGCCCCCCAAACAATCATCTATTATGTATTTTTGCTCAAGCATGATTTTCAGCCCCCCTTGTTCCCAGGTGCAGCTACACAATTGACTCATCCATCTTAGCTCCCAGGTGCAGTTACACAATTAATTCATCCATCTTAGTCCCTTACCCCCCCTTTAAGTGAATATTCAGGTTCAGGCTTGTCTCCCACCATCCAGGTGAGTACACAGGTTCAGGCTGTCCTGAACAGAATGTCCATCTTGTTCTCGGGGCCTACTTTTGATTATTGCAATTTTAGAAACATTTTAACCCTATGCTATCAGAAGGGCCACCCACGATGTGGAAAGAACAACTTCTCTCCGTGCCACCTCATTCCGTGCCCTCTGCTCAGCCTGCCAGCATGGGTGGCAGCAGGTGCCAGCTGGGATTCCAGTGACACAACAGGGCACTCACTCCTTCAGCTCTGAACAGGCCTTCTGCCGCCCCCCACCCCGAGCTCCTGGTGGCATTGCTGGGTTCTGTGAGGGGCTGTGCTCCTGGGGCAGTTTAGGTGCCATTTTATGTTGGCATCTGCTGCTGGTTCTAGTCTGGCCAACATTCTAGGCTGTGCTTTGGACTCACCAACTTTGCTCACCAACAGCTGTCTTTGTGGGGCCCACTATTCCCGCATTCGGGGCTGTGTAAACAGCAAAGGTGCAGCTCTTGCTACTGGTGAAAGCTCCTTTCTTGTCAGCCGTACTCGGTTCAGGAAGGCTACTAGTCTTAGGCTTAAGGTTTAGGGCTAAAAAAGTGAACATGGTGAGACCCAGATTTTTCCAAGATTCTCAAAGGCTCAGAGAGATGAAAGAGAATAGGGCAGGAGCTGGCAGGGCCTTGTGTGTGGCTGGTTTTGTGTCTGGCCCCTGTGCCCAGCAATGATTTAGTTTCATGTTGGGAAGTAGCTTTGTCTTAGGGGAAGAAAAGCCTCCATGGCTCAGAGCATCCCAGGGGGCTTCACAAAAGCTCCAGTAGATATTGCTAATCAGTGACCCAAACCCAGAAATTCTTTTCTGAAAATATTCAATCTTTTCTGGATATTTTTCATACTGAATACTAAACAAACAGCACCCTGGGAAACCAGTTGGTTCAGGTCAGGTGGGCATATTTGAGATCAGATGGGTATATTTCATTCTTCTTTTATGTTTCTTGCTACTTGATACGCCAAAAATGTATGAAATAGAAAGTTTCTTCTACATAGAAAGAAGGATCCTTCCATTCCCAAAAATGTTGGGACAGAAGGTACTGTTTTCCTGAAACCTCCTCCTGCCCCTTTCCTTCCGAGTAAGAAAATATATCAATATAAGCCTGGATCCATGAGCTGTGTTGGTTTTGATTAAAGTGTATTTCCTGACAGAAAAAAATACTCTGTCAAATGTTGCTGTGTTAGGTTTGGATCTGACTGTGCACAGACACATATTAGCTAGATTTTCAAACTGTAATGGGATTAAGAGCTCAAACTCATTGAAATTCAAGAGGGAGACATTTTGCTTCCTTGGAGATGCAGGCCCTAGAGATTCAGATCCCCAGGGGATGCAACCAGGGGAACAGACAGCTATTAACTTTGACAAGAGCTCTCCATCACTTGTTCTGCAAAAATACTCTGTAGAAAAAAAAGTGTGTTGTTAGTTCTGGATTGAGGAGGCAGATGAGAGGACATTTAGGTGCTATTTATGTTTTCTATTGGGCACCGTGCAGGTCTATTTCTGTGATTTTATCAGTGGTTTAATACTACTTTTGACAGAGGTGGGATGGTTAAATCTGCAACAGGGACTAAATTTATATCCATCTTCTATATATGTATCTGCTCCCACACAGTTTTCAGCTTTGGATCCCCATATCACGAATTTAAACGCACTAAAAATACATTTGTTTTTCATAGTTGCCTGCTGCAGATTTCCCTGAGCTTTACAGGCCCCTGCTGCAGTCACAGATTGGTTCAACACGGAGCTTTTGTAAATAGTTCTCTACAGGAATAGTCATACAGAGTCAGAACAAAGGTCTGATCCCGTAGGAGATGGTTAGAAAGAGATCAAGATGACAAAGAGCCTTCCCCTGGTTTAACTTCTGAGCTTCTGGCAGGTGGTAATGCAGAGCTGTACTGAACCAGGGTTGGCATCTGTGTCATCACATTTGTTAGTCATCAGTGAACCCAGGCTTCATTAATTTGTCTGATCCATTTGCAGCCTTTTTCAGTCTTTTGCTCTCTGTACTATTCTCTGGCAAGTTCCATTATGGGTGATGAGTTTTGTTAATTTTGGCCCAAGATTTTTGCTTTTCTCCTTCTGAGAGTCTTACAGGTGATTCGTTCTGCAGGCAGAGGTGTCCTTCCAGCAGCACTGTAGATCCCAGGGGCTCACACAAGCCCTGCCTGCTGCATGAGAGCAGCACAGCAGTCTGCAGCAAAGGTCTCTCCCATGGCCCCTCCAGCATTTGTTCCCCCTGCTGAGGTCAGGGTAAGGTACATTATAAATGTGTGACAGGACCTAACTGCCAGCTCCCTCTGTAGGAAAAGTATATAGGAACTGCCCAGCCTGTCCCTCCTCTCCATGAGGGATGAAAGCAGTCCCTGCAGCGCTGCCCATCTTCAGCTCTGCCCGCCACAGGCCGGGGCTGGGAGGGGAGACTCTGTCTGTGGGGTTATGTCTGGGGAACAATGACCTGCTCCCTTCTGAAACTTTAGCAAATAGCGATAAAACGTGGTTGAATGAGGGAGCCAAAGCCCTCCACTGTCACCCTGTGTGAAGCTGCTTCCTGGCTCTGCACCTGCTTTCAGCGTCTCCGCTGCATGTGCCCGCCTCACCTGAGCCACTGCAGCCACCCAGCGAGGGTCACTGCCAGGCAGCATGTGCAGCTTCTGCCACTTTTTAAAGCACTGCAATGGGGAGCTCTTTGATTAATTTCTTAGACATTTCTTTCACTCTGGCTGTTAATTAAATAACCCAGAAAACTCCATTAACACATCCTTAAAGGGCAAGTGCTTTGCCGCACGTCAGGTTTAAACAGCTCAGCTCCAGTGTAAACATCTCCGTGCTTGGCAGCCAGGTAGTGCAGAATCACAGAATCCTCTGAGCTGGAAGGGACCACAAGGGTCATCGAGTCACATTTTGTCACTGATGGAGCTCCTTTCAAGCAAGTTTATCTGTGAACTTCCTCCTAGAGTGCCTGATTTTTAACCGTATAGTATATTGCATGATATATATTTTAAGTTAGTGCAAACACCTTCTAAATGTCAAAACAAGCAATTAAAAAAAGTCACTCTGTTAACTTTTTCAATGATGGTTGATGGTTAAACACACTTTTTAGTATGTTGAAAATTGCCTGGTAAAAGTAAAAGATGCTTTCAGCAATTCATGCACTTTAAGAATTAAATGATCATGCCGACTCATAAAAAGAACATTTTTACTTCTGCATTTTTAATATGCAATGTTGTGTATTTTTTTGGTATCATAAGCATTTTCTTTAAAATGGTAACAACCATTTCTATTGTTTTTGCTAATATTGGATTTTCTTCTTTTGTAGTTTTTCAAGATTACCAAAGCTAAAATAAAAATAAACTTCTTTTAGCTCTCAAAAACAGAGAACTGGCTTAGAGAATTAAAGATAGAGTTCGGAAAGAAAACAAATTTCTACTTTACCTTTTCCCTGACCTGTGTGTTTGGACAGCACAAGTACAGTACCAACAGCAAAACATGAGAGTTACACTGATTCCTCCAAATCTTGTCTCAGAGATGAGTCCCACAGCGCCCTGCAGAGTAATTGGTCTAATTAGGTGGTAGGAAGGAGCTTCTTTAAATTCCTCAGAAATTAAGACGTGTCATCCGCTTAACATCTTAGCATCTGTTACTGCCTCTTCCACATTTCTCTGCTACATCAGTCTGAAGGGCACTTTCCTGGACATTTCAGAGAGATAAAATAGTAAATAAAACCAACAAAAACCAAGCCCTTAAAACATGGAAGAAGTTGGCTCTTTCTTCAGTGGGATGAAGCATGTAAGGCATTTCACCCCCTCCTTATTTCTCAGTTTGGTGCACGTTTGCCTGGGTGAGTACAATAATCACTTTGTTAAGTAAAAATATAGGAGAATACAAGCATAACCTTGGATCCTGTAGTTATCCTTACTGATGTGGTAATGTTGTTCTGAAATATTTTCCTTGGCAACTGGTCCTTGTGCAAATGTTACCCTCTGTGTTTAAATACTTGCAGTTTTGCTTCAAGTGGGCTGTTTTGAATCTCTAACAGTCAGTCAGTAGAATGACAACTAATTTGTTGTTTCTTGTTTTGTTTTCGTTTTTTTTTTTTAACTTTGCTGTTGTCTGGCAGCAAGTAAGTAACTATTTAATTATGGCTAATTGCTCATGTAGTAGGCATAATTTTACAGCAGGATGTGCTTAGAACACTGGGTAAGAATACTGGGTAAGGTACTGAGGCACTGGGAAAGTTTCAGACCTGCATGTGTAGAGTAGAGGAGAGGTGTTCCATCACTGCAAGATGAAAAGGTTAATTTTTCAGTGAAGCTGTCTGGAACTGGTTGAGGTTTTTTTAGGGAGCTCCTGCTACTTGTTTTGTTTCTGTTGGTTTGCAGGTTTTTTATATACTCTCTCTGTTTCCTGCTGTGTGAATACTGGCACAGTGGCAAGTAATTTTATTAAAAATATCCATACAGATACAGTTCTGAAGGTCCATTGCAGCAACTGGGTGTGTTATACACTCATAGTATTCCCAAAACAGCTCCTGTTTACTGAGAGTCAGGTAACTGAGCCAGCCAAATAACTGCCACCTACAAAATGCTTTTGTTTGGCTTCTGTTTTGTTTTAATTGCAGTTCAGGCAAATTATGCCCCCTATTTCTTTGATAATGGAGCCAGAAGCACAAACGGGAACATGGCACTTCTCAGCCTTTCGGAGGACACGCCTGTTGGTCAGTATTAAAATTTGTATGTTTAAACTGTGAAACTGGAGTTGCTTGCTCTTATGATTAACATATATATTTTCTTGTAGGTTGTTGTTATATACTGTGATCTTACGTGTTTTTCTCTCAAGCTTCTAATTGGCCTCAATTTAAAATGACATGTTTGAATTGTAGCTGCAATTTAAAACATGAATTCTAGCTCCCCTTTTTTGGTCCACCAATCTATTCACAGCTTCAGAGCACAGACCTTTGGGGTCAGAAATAAATTCATGGTGAGAGGCTTCTTACCAGTTCTGTAAATGCTTATGAGAGGAAAGCCTAGTTGCTAGTAATTTTATCAGCCTTGATAAAAGCAAGCTGTACATTGAAAAGTAAGAGGCACGATTTTCTTTGAACACATTTTTAATGTTTACATAAAAGCGGTAGAAAATGTTTCCACTTGCAGTGAAAATTGCTTTGTCTAAATAACTGATGTTTTTTAAAAAGGTTTAGTTTTCTTTTATTGGAAATCCAAAAATTGATACAGTTTTCAGATTTCAGCACTCTAAGGCAGGTCTATTTATGCTTCTTTTAACTTTAGTCACACTAAAAAAAGTTAAATAAGAACAAAAGGTGATTTATAATCAATATTTTCTGTGGGGGAAAAATAATCTCCTAACACTTTTTTATAAAAAAAAATATATTAAGTGATGAACATCACCTTTTCCTCGGACTTGGCACTGAGATTTTATTTAGGATTTTCTTCTGTTTGCCTGTAGCTTTCACAGGCTAAATCAGAAAAATATTTAGTTAATGCAAACTGGGTACCGAAGCAGCCTTTTACTCATGCTTCATGCAGAGAGGAGAGATATGGCTGCACAGGGGGTGCACCCAAACACTCCCACCAGGGCTTAGGCAGCTGGGGAAGGCCAGGATGAGAGAGGGATCAGAGGGCACAGTCTGCTCTGAAAGCCTGACATTGCCACCCACACCTTCTTAAACCGACCAAGGTCACTCTGCTCTGGGAAGCAGCTGCCTGGGTTTGCTCAAAGTCTCCATTTCTGATCCAGTGGTGTTAACGTCATCCAAGACCCACGCTGGGCCTGCTAGAGGGTGGGGAGAGGGGTATTTGGAAACAGCAAATTCTCTTTTACCTGCTCAGCTTAAGAAGAGGAGAGGGAGAAGGCAGCACATAGTGTAGAAGTGACACATCTCGACAATGAACTTAAAAGGAGTTTGCTTATGATGCAGCAGGAATTTGCTATAAACTTGGTCAAGCTTAAGTGGAAACTTCAGTTTGAAGGCCAACAGTAATGTAGGAATGTAATGGCACTTGCAAAAGCCAGAGGCAGACCAAGGAGCTGTAATTTTTGCTGTCCTTCTGCCTGGATTCACATGGAAACCACACTTAGTTCAGTCTTGGCAATCTCTACGGTTCTGCTGATTGCTGGAGTTAGATTAGCCAGTGGAATCACTTGTCCAAGTGTAGATAAGGCTTGTAATGCCAGACAGCCACAAAATGGGACCCCAACTCAGTTTGTTTGGGGTGGTGCTTGCCAACTCCGCCAGTGAAACCGCAGGCAGTACAACTCGCTTGCCATCCAACTCCCACTCCCTGGTGTGGTGCCAGCCCGCAGACATTTACAGAGAACCAGCCTCTCCCTGCCACCACTGGAGCCTCCAGGCACCTGCTTGGGGATGAGAAGCTAAAGATGGCACAGGGCCACAACATGGGCAAAAATGTCCTTCCTGTCAGGGCTGCAGCACCACATGGTCTCTCAGATGACAGCACTCCCTGCAGCAGTGAAGTACAGCAGTAATTTCCACTGCATCTGATCTGGTGCTCCAGCAGCCAAAAACAGGACAGTGTGCCTCAACAGCAAAACAGCAGTGTGAGGGATCAGAGCCTGTGTTAGTGCTCTCCTAATTAGCCTGAGTAAGAATAATGAGATATATGTGATGAGCTTCTGAACGTGCTTTTGTAACATTAGCAACCAGACTAGGTATATAGAGGTCTCTGGAGAGTTTGTCCTTTGCTTGCAGCAGTGATAAAGCTCAGGCTGCTCTGTCTTGTGTGCTGCTGTGCCTCCTGCCTACTAGCTTCATCCAGAATGTGCTTACATGTGTTTAAGTTGGCTGGCTTGTACTTCTAATTTGATGTATAAATGTGCTCTAAAAGACAAGAGAGAAGCAGCTTCTCTCTGAAAGCTCCAAAAGACCTGTAGAAACCCTTGGGAAAGAGAGATAAGACCTTATTTTTGAGAAGTCCAAATGCGGTTGCTTTGTCACACAGCTTCCAGTGCTCCTTTGGGCTAATTCCCAGAACACCTTGACAAACAGCTATAAGTACTGCAAGGTCCTCTCTTCTGAAAGCACTTTTGGAAGTTCCACTGGAACATGGTTGCTTGGGATTTGCTTAATAACTGCTCCTGCCTATGTCAGGACAGCCACTCCTTGGAGAGGCTTTGGCAGAGACTCACAGAGAAAGGCACAAACAGCACTGACACTTCAGTGCTGGGTGTGCTTTCAGCTTTGTACAGGGCAAGAGGACCAGAGTTCCCATTAGACCACAGCAGGAGCTTTGCCAGAGCTCAGTGCTCAGTGGCTGCCAGGCTGGCCCTTTTCTGTGGCCCCAGTGATGGGTGTTGCACTGCAGAGGAGGCTGTTGTCCTTCATCACTTGCTCTGATCTCCTCCAGAAGCAGGAAAAGGAATCTGGTCTCCCATGTCCCTGTACAGTCCCAAGCATCCACACTCCAACAGTCATCTCTCAGGTTGAGCAGGATGATCAGTGACAAAGCAGGGGAACTAAAACTTCCATATGTTTGATTCTGAATGGCTTCACTCAGTTTCATGTGCTGCAAAAATGGGCAGGTTGCTTATTAGGTCTTCCCTGTCCTTACATAAAATGTGGAGTCATGGGCAGGATGCTTTTCTTGGCAGCAGCTGGCGTTTGCTCTGTGCAATGCCACGGACAGCAGCTTTAATAAACCCCCAGAAATTTTACAGTGTTTGGCCCTGCTGAGATTGCAAGTGGTTGGCAGAGTAGTATGTGTTAGTTATATTCCCAGGCATCTGTAGGCAAGGGACATGCAACATTTGGGAACACTAAAAGGAGATGATGGACTCTCTGTGTGGCTGTAGAAAGAGAAATTGCATTGCTGCAGCTGTGAGAACACATCAAACTCATTACCATTCTCATATCATCCTTAATTTGACCTTCTTTTCCCTTGTCCAGTTTTGCTTATTTACAGATAGCTATAACTTGTCTATCAAGTTTCATACATTGTACCATAAGTTATCATAAAACCAGCAAATACTATTTCTGTGCAAATGCTTGAAAGTATCTGCAGATTCCCAGACCCTGTTTATTGCTGCAGGGCATGAGACCCCTCAAGGTGAGAGGGGCCAGAACAGCAGCCCCTTTCAGTGCCAGGTTTAAGAAGAATGGGAGAAGTTATAAACTGAAATAGCAGTTGGGGTTTGTGGTTTGGCAGGGCAGGTGGGTAATTAGCTCTTCGCATGTGTACATACAAAATGTGCGTGTGCTCCTAATCAAGCTCTTAAGGCAGGAGTGGGATGCTATTTCAGGTTGTTTGTTTCATCTTACCTCATAATCCCTGTAAGCCTCATAGTGGGGACAGAGTGGGGCTGGGAACAGCTGCAGAGCAGGGGATTGAAGCATACTCAGAAGGCCTAAGTTTATTACTCTCTCAAAGCCCAAACATCATCAATGCTCTGGAGATCTCTGCATCCTTGCATTTTCCTTTCTCGTTTTTCCCTTACACCCAAATAGGCACTCCTCCCATTAAAAGCCAGTTTGCAGTGGCAATTCTTTGATCAAAGCTGCAGCTGCCAGCCACCCACCAGTGGGTGACTGACCCCTTCAGATCCCTCCATCCTTCAAGCTTCCCCTGTTCCTACACACTCCTGGTCTCATTTCTTCCCATCATTCACAGCTGACTGTGGAGAGCCTTCTTGTCCCCTGTGCTACCTATCACTCTCTCCTTGTTTCTGTCACCCTGGTCCACCTCTAGGAAAGCTGGGAGCTATGAGAACAGAGGTGTTAAACACAGCCTGCCTTCTGCACCCCTGCAGCAGTGCCAGCAGTGCACAGAACAAAGCCCCCTGCAAAGCCGAGCACTGTACAGAGATGCTCTGAGGACTCACAGGTGTTACAGCCTTCAATTTTGTTTTAATTCTTCTGACAGAAACTGCAAGATACATCAGAAAATTGCACTCAGATGGCTCCTCCTTGGAGTTGTTTGCCGTGGGTGCCTCAGGGCCATATTGCTACTGTCTACGGGGTGATGGTCCAGGCCCCACGCTGAGCACTTGCTGCCGTATCCCATCTCTCCATGACAGGCACTGGCAGCTGCAGGGCTTGTTTCGGCTGCTGCTGTAGCAGCCGTGGCTTTTGGGCTGCTACTCCTGCCATGTCTCTGCTTTGCCAGCCAGCTGGTGCACCAGGGTGCAGGGAGGGAGCAGGAGTCCCATGGGCATGGTCCTGAAGGAGTGGTAGCAGGCGGTGAACGGGAAAGGAGCCGGCTTTGGGGTAGTCATGGTGTGTGGTCCATGTCCTCCAGGAGCCTGAGCTCCCCTGTACTTGGGGTGAGCTTGGAGTGAAAACAGCCGTCTGTAGGCTTTGTGTTAACTGCCCATCTCCTTTTCTGCTGGGGAAATGGGCTTTTGGCCGAGACAGGTGGAGAGCAGGCATGTGACCCTGGGCAAGGTGGTATTTGCTGTGACATTAGGAACAGAGGTGTCTTGTCCTGGGAGCATGGCCATGCATGTCCCTCTCAGCATCTCGTTAACACATGTCAGCTGTGGTGGGAAAGGACAACGGCGGGACTGAGCATGAATCTAAAATGTGCTTGGCTTGTTTAACTGACAGAGAAGGGATCTGACTGCTGAGTGTTGCACAGCAGAGAGGGAGAGCGTGTCTTCAATGAGAAAGCAAAGCCAGCCTCAGAGCCCAGGGCAGAGACTGGCTGTGATTAAATTTGAGTCAAAAATGAAGTAAAATGGAGCAATGGCATCATGAGACAGCCATTCAGCCCAAGTGGCAGGAGCCGAGAGCAAATGATTTTTAAGATGGACTAGGAAAACAGAGTGAAAAAGCCTGGCGTGGCTCCTGGGAGGAAGCCATAGCAGGAAGCAGCAAGTGGCTCCCCAGGACTCCCCTGTCCCAGCCTGCTGCATCATCCCCTGGATACTCAGAGTATCCAGCTCTTCTGACTATGGCATTTGCCGTATCCTCAAGTAAATACTCTTCTATTCCCATATTTTTATGACAGGGAGAGGCTGTTTACTTGGTATCCTCTGATAAGATTTTAGCTGTCTTTTTCATTTATTTCGTTTTCAGCAAGTAGAGGCAGCACACTGAGAACAGATTTTTAATTGGCATTAACACTGTGCTGAGAAGTGTTCCTGGGGGTGTTAATGATATGGAGAGTACTGTGCAGTGAAATTACAATTTGGAAAAAATAAGGAATTATAATGAGTTAGAAAATAAATTTTGATCCACAATCTAATTTAAAAGGCATGCAAGTATTCTGTATTATGAAAAATGAAGTATCAGCTTTAGCTAAAAAGCAAACAGTCCAGTGTAAAGATCAATGAAGTCCATCATTACTTGCTCAGAAAGCTCAGTAATCTCAGTCTGTACCAATATCAATGTTTCTTCTCACATTTAGCAGCAAGAAGGTTCCTGTCTTCCTTATAAGAAAATTCTAAGCAAATGTAGGAAAGGAAACTGTGAGATTGAAAGAACAAGCCCAGGTTCAAATGGGTTCACATAAACTTTCCCAGTCTGTTCTTCTCCAGCCCTGTGCCCCCTGAGGAGTCGTTAGCATTTGTGTACTGCTGGTATTGGTATTTCAGGGCAGCCACAGCCACAGCCACAGCAGAGACCTTGTGCCTGGTGGTTGCTCTCAGGCTCCAAGAGAGCCCAGATGTGGTGTCCATCCTGTTTCTCCACGGCACAGAGAGCACTGCTCAGCAGCTGCTGCAGACATCCACACAATCTAGAAACAGGCAGAACAGCCAGCAGTATGTCAAGTGCAAGGGACAGGAAAAGTTAGTAAGAAGGGCAGAAAAGCAACTGAGAAGTAGAAAAATTAATGACCAAAAAAGCACTATATTTATAACAATGTCAGTGAAATGCTGACAATTGACACCTTAATTCTCCAATTGGACCCAGCTGTAATTTAAGACAAAGCTTTTCAAAAACAAGAATAAAGGAGTCAGTGCTGGGGCTGCAGAACCTTCCACAATTTTCAAATTTCTGTCTCCTATATAGATAGTTGTATCAGGAAGCAGGTGTCCTTTCAGGACACTATTTTATATCAGTCCCAGTTAATCCCTCTCTTTTCATTTCCTTGTACTTAGAGAGTTGTTACAGTCAGAAGTGTCTCATCATACCTCTCATTGTCTTTCTCTAATAATTTTCGGGGATCACAGTTACAGATGTGTTGTTATTTTCCACTCTGTTTTGTGGGAAAAGTACAAGAAAAATGTGGAAAATGTTTTGTAGTTTTGCGAACGGTTTTGCAAGGCTTGATTATCTGTTGGCTGGCTGAACCAGCTCCTAACAGGGTCTTTCGTTTGTGCTCGTGAGTGCATTGGTTTTTGCAATGTGAACATTTTTCTGTACAAAGTTGCCCAAATATTGCCCTGGTAATTATCATAAGAGAGTTTACTCATAAGTGAGCACAGGTTCCACATGGTTTTATATAATCTCTTGCTTTGACAAGAAGACAGCCATGCTTTCCAAATATCACCACTGATGGCTGGATGTCCCATGTCCCTTAAGGCCCCTGGAGCGGCTTCACAGTTTGCATGCCAAGGAAGAAGCAAATGAGATCCAAAAGGTTGCCCTGCAAAACTGAGGAAACCTTTGAGAAGCTGACCTGTCAGTGGTGTGGGCAAAGCTCTAGAATTAAACACGAGCTTATAGATCTGGTCAGTGATCTCTGCCACTGAAGAGAGGAGATGAGAAAAACATTATCACTTTTGAGTATTGAATTAAAAATCTCTCAAACTCGGGGCCAGAGTAGTTCAAAACTGAGCGTCTTACTGTTCTTCCTTAACTTTATGCTAAGTTTCTTAGCAGGGATCCTTCAACCCTATATTTGGGTTGCGTGCACAAGCAAAACTCACTAGTAACCAGTGAGTTGCTTGGCTACAGTATTTTCAGTGCAGAGGACTTTGTTAGATGTAAAGCACAGTTTTTGTGCTTAACCTCTGCAGCTTGAGCATCTCAGGTGACTTACCCAAGGCACAGCGGATTGGAAGGAAACAACAGTGGCTTATATTTCAGGCTCAGTTAACTGGTGTTTGTGAACTGCTTGAAGTTATTTGGATTAAGGTATTAAAGCACAGTAGAATGACAGACATGTACGTTTGAAAAATAATACTAATAAACACTCTCACCATGCTTGGAAAATATGGGTGTTATAACTCCCCCAGGAATTATCATTTATAATACACAAAGTCAGTTTACTGGAAAAACTGGCACCAACTTCTCAATGTTTAAAAATAAAAGTAGCAATCTCTCTCTCCAGCTTCTGAAGGAAATACATTGATGAGTTTGAAAAATTTATTAATTGGTATGAGCATGAGTGGGTGTGTCAAGTAAAGAATTTAATGAGAGCGAGCTAATGAGTGGGAGTGAAGTCGGAAAGAAGATTTTTGCATCAATTAATTTTGAAAGTGGGAAAGTATGAAAATGTCCTTGCACCTCCTGAATTCCAGAGCTTGGGTCCCATCCCGGAGGAGTTCTCCCTGGAGGGGGATTGCCAGATTCTCTGCCTACTAGTTTGCAATCCTGTTGTTCCCACCAAGAAGAGGTCTGTGCAGGCCTTTTGGTACTGCTGAGATTGTCACGCAGTTGTACAACAGCTTCACTTCTGGCTCACCTGGGCTGAGAGCTGGCCAAGAGCTTGTCACTTGTGTAAACCCGTGGATATGAACAGTATTGGCCTGGGTGCAGCTCCACAGGAAAGGGCCTGAAGTGACAGAAACCAGCACTGATAAACTCAATTTAACCAGCTGGCTAAAAAGTTGCTATCAGGACTGTTGAACTGTCTTCTTATCCATATTTCCCAGTAAGTGGGTTTGATTGACAAAACCTTTTCCTGCTGCAGGGTAGCCAAGTTCCTGAGGAACAGACCAGTGAAATACTCACTGATTGAAGTAACCACGGGAAAATGCTGTTGAATATCAATTTTTCAGGTACCCATGTGTACACTCTGAATGGAACTGATCCAGAAGGAGATCCCGTGACATATGACCTGACCTATGAAGCTGGATCAAGACGCTACTTTTCTGTTGACAAGAATCTTGGAAATGTTACTCTGATCGAGGAGCTTGACAGAGAGGTACAATCAAATGGCACCACGCCATTTGTGGAATTCTTTCAGTTTAATTTGGTCTGAGGCTTTGAGGGGCAATGCCAGTTTATTTGCCCCTGAAGCATGTAATATACTTCGCAATTCTGAGATATTATACTTCACCCATCATGTTACATTCCACTTGACTTGTGCCACTAACATTGCTATCAAATTTTTCAGCTGCTATCTGTCCAGCTTTTGTCAAACAAGAAGTTTATTCTTTATTTCTATCTTCCCCCACCCACACCCCATCAAGAGCTTAAGGGCAGCTACAGTCATCAAATCCTCAGACAGGGGACTCTCCTGTCATTAGGAAGAAGTAGAGATTAGTGTAAGCAGTGTTCCAGGACACACCTCTAGTACGTCACAGCCCTTTAGCCAATGTAACCATATTGGTTAAAGGTGCCTAAAGGCAGCCTTATTCTGGCAACACAGGCATTGAACCCTTCATATCTCCTCACAGAGAAGCTTACACAATATTTGGTAAACCCTTAAAATTCTATATACTGAGACAGAAGAATTTTGTACCGAGGTGCCATTTTAGGGAACATTTCTTGAAAAAGGTGACTGATTTTTATTAGCACTTCAGGAAGCAACAGGGATTGCCAGAGCAACCATCTCCTGACTGTAGCCACAGAAGGTTCAAGGAGCCTGTGGCTGGAGCTTCTGAGGGGTCTTTCTGGCCTCTGCTGGGATTGCTTTGTGGTATTAGTTGTTGCTTTCATCTGCCTGCCTGGAGATGTTTAAATCTGCAGTCCCTTTCCAATCAGAACACCATCTCTCTAACAAAAGAATTTTCTTCATTTACAGAAGGAAGATGAGATTGAAGTTATTGTCAGTATTTCAGATGGCCTGAGTACAGTAAGTATTTAATTATGCTGTAGCTTGTCGAACTGTCTGTCCTCACATACCTACTCCTATTAAATTACCTTAAAGGGACCATCTCATTTGATCAGAAAACACAATCTCATTAGAGTCTTACCTCCTGTTTCAAGAGCCACTGAACTCACAGTTACTCAAGTCTCACTTCATCTCCTTGCTCAGCTATTTGAGGGTAATTACAATGTAGTGTGAGCTGAAATACTGGCTTAGCAGCCTGCAGAATTACAGCAGCTTCCTATGAAGTTTCACTGCCAGCACAGTGGAATTCATGCCTCAAATCTGGAGGCTTTTTGGAGAAATGTGTGACATTATAGGAACTAGTGTTGGGCACCCAAGAGCTGCCTGTCCCCCACCCCCACAGTTTTTCTCTAGCATGATGTTAAGAAGATTTGCTTAGGCTAAAGTGGTGGGGGTTTTCTTGTCTGCTGCTAGATAAAACTTTGTTCACATCTAATCATTAAGGACTTATCTGAGGCACTGACCATCCAGTCCTACTTCCACAGATTTTCTTGGCATTTTCAATTTACAGACTGATGCTGTCACAGCCAGGATAGCAGTCTGCCAGTAGGAGGATGTGGGCTTCCTCACTAGAGATATCACAAAGGTGGGACCGTCTTCTTATCCACAAGACTGGATAAATCTAGAGCTCTTCCTCATCTCAAACAAATTAATTGAGATTATTAAAAGAAGTGTTTGAGAGGTTCCAGCATCCTACAGGCACAACTGCCCTGGAAACCTCTGTAAACAGGAAATAATGAGATTCATAAATAATGGGACTCATAATATGTTCTTCATATTCTACTCCAGGTTTCTGAAAAAGTCAGGATCCTTGTCATGGATGCCAATGATGAGAGCCCAGAGTTCATCAATACACCTTACATAGTCGAAGTCCCAGAGGTTGGTGAAGTTCCTTTGCATACTGGAAATATACTTCTGTAGGATGTAAAGAGGGGCTAATATGTTTTCAATAAAATAACAAGTTGTGCAGGATAAACTTGCATTTTTTTGGTTTAGGGTTTGGGTAGATATTTAATATTCACTGCAAACTTGGGGAATAAGTCTGTAGGTACTTAAGGCATGCTATTTTTGGGGTAAGCTCCAAGATGTGAGTCATTGTGAGTTTTTAGAATTGACTACAGTGGGAATAGGATACACCCTGTCTCAGCTAAAATTTTTTGGTTTTATTTCACAAAGTGTTTCTTCTTGTTTTCCAGTTTTAACCTCTTCTCTCTTTCCTTTCTGCTCTTTGGTTGCCTCAGTTCTTTTACATTCTTTCTACCATCACTCTCTTTTTCTGCCTCCCTGCATGCTCATTTTTCATTTCTTTTAACTCACCTGGTTTTCTGCTTCTGTGTGACTCTGGTAACTCTTTCTGGTCACAGAACACTCCCTCCAGCAGCAGTATCTTTAAGATTGAGGCAATAGACAAAGACACAGGTTCTGGAGGAAGCATCACCTACTTCTTGCAGGTAAAGTATTGTCTGTACCTTCACAAATCGTCTCTCATTAAATTAGACTTAAGAAAGCAGATTTTAAAAAGATTTGGGGTGTTGAGCCTGCTGCTAGTGCCTATAGGACCAATTCTGTACTGTGCACAAGAAAATAAGTATTGGCAGAAGAGATGTTGTCTGATTGCAAGCAGCCAAGGGTGGTCCAGCAGGCAGGAAGGGGAATTGGAGTTGCCACTGACACTCCTGTGCTTGCCAGCAGGACCCCTCACAGCAGGGCTCTTACTGGCCCTTCCTTTGGAGTGACAGGGACAACAAGATTAGCTGGTAATCTTGTATGCTTATGGGATTTCTAAAGCATGAAATAGCTTTCTTTAGGAAGCAAAACACACTGGAAACCCAAATGTGCGCTTTAGTGCAGCAGGCTGGTGCATAATTGATACCTGGATCACAGTGTGAAACGGGAGGTAGTAAATCTTCTCCCTGACAAAGCAGTGACTGCCTGAAACCAGCTTTTCAGTTGCTGCCCACTGGTGAGGAACTGAAAGGGCTCCAGATTTAAAGCTGAACTTCTGTATTACAGATCTTTTGCATGCCACAAGGGCAATTTTTTGCATTATGTCCTTCAAATTCCTTCTTCCTACGGGCAGTTTCATCCAGATTATCTGCAGTTCCCCTTATTCAAGAGGAAACATGAAAAAAAGCAAAAAACAAAAGAAAATTTGTTGGAATATTTAATTTTGGATATGAATATGGAGACAAGTTAGAAGATACTTACATAGCACTAAAGCTAATCCTGTTAAGAGCTTGGGCATACCATGAAAGAACACCTTGAGTACCTTGTTGAAATTTAACTTTGATTTCACAAACTATGATCCATGTGCAGGATTCAATTTTGCACAGGGCTTTTCCAGAGGGCTGATAGTCTATGAACCAAGGGACAGCAATTTCAAAATTCTATGTCTAGTTTATAATATATTTGTGTGGCAAAAAGGATACTAAATATGTGTATTGGTTGAAAAAATCTTGCCATGTCTTTGGGCACGGTCTCTGAGAATTCTAAAGTTGCACAGAAAAAAACCTCTCCAAAAGTCTGATATAGGCAGGTGGTGATGTCTGCTGGAATGGCCAAGATTATCTGACAGTGGCCGTTGTGTCTGGATACAGGAACAGAGGTGTTTGTACAGATATCTCCAGTTCAGAAGAATGGAGGGAGGCATGTTTTAGGCCTCTTTTAAAATCAGATGTCTCTTAGATTTTGTTTGTACATCACAAAAATCACCAGACCACCACTGTGTTTGACAATAATCTACACGTGCAACTTTCCTGCTTTTTTTTTTAAACCAGTACAACTTTGAAACACTAAGGGGTAACACCTTTTCTTTTTTTCTTCCTTTTCCCTTAGTCTTTTTTTCTGTTAAGTCTCCCTACCTCTTTCTATGCAATTGACTGAGTTAACCAAAGTTTAAGTTTTCACAATGAAATACTAGAAGATTAAAAATATCTACATTACGAGTCACTGATTTATTCTGAATAATGAGAGACTTGTGGTTGGTTCATGAATTGTTCATAAACACACAGAGGTGAAATTCATCAAATACATTATTCACCCAAACCCTATCATTATTCTAGTCTTCTCCCTTAGTGGATGAAATAAAAGATGAATCCCTATGGCAATCTTATTTCCATACCTGTAATCTCTGGCTGTTTCTTCTTTTCTTTTCTTCTAGAACATCCATGCTAATAAGTTTACAATAGACCGTCACAGTGGTGTCCTGCGCATCAAACCAGGGGTCACCCTGGACTATGAGAAATCGAGAACACATTTTGTTGTCGTCGTAGCCAAGGTAAAAGGCTTTTACGTGAGACTAGAGGAGGTGGGGTGTTGTGTTCGAGTGGGACCAATTAGTTCAAATACAAGTGCTGCTGAAACATGAAGGCAGCAGAGTAACTCCTGCTGTAACATCTGGAGGCATGGGGAGTAACATGGAAAAGTGAGGGAGGAAAGGAAACCGGTGTCTGCTGCTTAGCAACATCTGGAGGATTTGGGATGAGGTTTCCCACATTTTGTTCGTGTCAGCTGTGTCATGAGACTCACCTAAAAGTGAAGGGTTGGTGTATCCAGCCCTGTGAGCTCAGGGCTCCTCATGCTGCCCAGGGCACAGCCCTTCCACCACAAGGACAAACCCCTGGCAGGCAGATGGGCCACAGTCATTACCTACAGTAAGACACAGGGCACAGCTAGACCCAGCACAGCACAAGTGATGGATTTCTTTTCAGGAAATATCTGTGGATGTTTCTTTCTTTCACTTCTCTGCTGCCTCGTGGTAGGAGCTTATTTAAATCCCGCAAATATTGCTGCACATCCCTTCTTGCCTGTCTTTCCCAGCAGTGCTGTGCCTGTGACTTGGCTGAGGATTCATAACAGGCATTAAAAGTTTATAGATTCTGAATTCTCTCACAGTCCTGTGGGGAGCTGTCACACAGACAGACTCACGCGGGTGGAAAGAGGGCAGTTTTGCTGTAACTTACGGAGACTTTGAGTTTCTCAGATTTTTCGCAAAATGTGTGGACCTTTTCATGTATTTTTTAGCCAAGGTTCGTTTGAGGAGAAGTAACAAAATTTGTCTTAAATTCTGCCTTTGGGGCAGTAAGGAAGAAAAAAAATCAGTGTATCTTTTCAAAAAATTGGCATTTTTAGAATTGGTACTGCAGACATGTTGAACAATTCACACTCTTACACATCAGCACGACTACTGACCTACAGCTGGTGCTCTGAGACTGAGGGTGTTAAAAGCTTCTGAAATAGCGAGTTGTCTTCCTAATTGGCTCTGCTGTATCAGTCGTGCAGAGCTGGTTGTAGCCAAGTCCCCAGAGACTGTTTACACAGTGTGGCTATCTCACAGGTTTTGGCTGCACAGCTCCTCTGTGCTTGCATTTTATCACATAGGAGTTCCTAGGAGACTTTGAGCATGTACAGTTTATTTCCCCCTAGAGATGCACTACCATGCTACTGTGCACTGTCTTGTGTTCATGACAAGACTATATGTGGGATGAAAAGTTGTAGACCTCGGTCGCTAACTTTTTACATCAGTTTCTGGTGTTCTTTTTTCCTGAAAAAACCCTTTAATTCCCTGTCCCCTCTCTAAAGATCATTTATGACTGCATATATTGGCTCAATCACTTTTAATATAAGAAATTACTTATGAGGCACTGCAAGCTGTCTTCCTAATCAGAGAGAGAGCAGGAAAAATGGAAAAGAGAAGGGAATAGGGCAGCACAGATTAATCGGTGTGTTGAGAGAGAGAAAGGATTCCTGGAACTGTGCTTCTGAAGGCTCATGAGGTCCATGCAGTGCCTAAGCTGATTTGCAGGCATGCTTCAGCAGAGGCATCTGACAATGACTTCTTTTCTAGGATGGTGGTGGGAAGCTCAGGGGAGACAACAAAGTGTTTTCTGCCACAACAACAGTTACTATCAATGTGGAGGATGTTCAGGACACTCCTCCTATGTTCATCGGGACTCCCTACTATGGATATGTCTATGAGGACACACTCGCAGTAAGTTCCAGTTTTCATCTACGGGAGAACAAGTGCAGCCTTTCCCATCTCAGTCAAGATGGTCCTAAGGTTTCTAGCACAGGCTTTACTGGAAATGGGGCCTAAACTCTGATTTGACTCCTAGGTGAAATGAACTGACGAAATCTCAGACTTGTTCTTACTCGTGTCTACTGCGAATTTGCCATGCAAGGCTTCCTGTTGTTTTCATTAAAGTCAGAAAGGATTCTGCCCATTTACACTGCTCTAAGCCCAGACAGTGACTAAGAGCTCTTCTGTAGCTCAGACCTCCAGAGGCACTTGGCTGAAGGCTTAAGCAGGCTGCCAGTCACCTCACCTGAACACATCACGGTAGAAGCCTTCACGTGTCTGTTTGCTGTGTGGTCTCACAGTGCTTTTATTTTCTAGCTCTGACCAGTCTGGTACCAACAGTTGGTTGTACGAGGTGTGGACAGAATTTGTGCCCAAATACTCCAGACTCTCTGTGTTGTCCCATGGACATCGCCTGGGGACCAGCAACCTTGACATCCCCAAAATGGGGGATGCTTTCTGCTCAGTGATGGCCGCTTAGGCAGAATGGGCCAGGAAGACCTCCCAGGCCTAATCACAACCAGATCATCAGTCAAGCAGGGACATGGTTAGGAGAACCAGTTATTTTCAGCCACATATTCTTGAAGCTGCAAACTAATGAGTTTTCTCTATATCTAAGCAGTGACATGATTGTGTATGGATCAGCTTTTGCCATGATACATAAGATTTAATTAAAATTTTCTTCATGTATAGGACAAGAAATGGTATCTACCCGCGAAATTACCCAACATTAGGCTATTGATCAGATTAGCAGTGTGATTGCACTCTGTTCATCTGGCCTTCCCTTGAGTTTCAGGAAAGATTGTGTCTTACCTTTCTGTCCAGAAATGTACACTGCAGCCTGTGCATGACTATATACTGCAGTTCACTGCAGAGGCTGTTACATTTCAGCAGGGCAGAGAAGTAATGCTCGTGTACTTTGCAGGTGTTTACAGTGAATGATATTATGTATATTGATTTATTCCACATAGTTACATATAGATCTTGAAATAACTATCAGGTGCACACAGGAGTTAGTGTTTACTATGGAAATGAGAATCAATAAATGTTAATTACATCCAGCTTGAGCTCATAACTTACACCATTTGATATAATGATGGAAGCACGAATCAGCCCTTCTCGGTGTGGGTTTTGCCATTAGAATGAACTCCACAGAGAAAGAGGCAATAGCTGATTTTAGTGGTGTTTGCGCATTTGGTGTTAATTTTGTAAACTTTCTTCTTTTCTCCTTGGTGAGTTGTCAGGATTTACAAGAACTCTGTCACCTTCAAAGGGACTGCACTGCATTTTGCCCAGTAGGCAGATTTTATTGCTGCTTCCAGCATAAATGCTAATAAATACAGTTCTGTATTTCCAGTTGCTCTAACAGAGCCTTGCTCTTGTTTGAAAAATCCACTTAAGGGTTGTCATGAAAATGTTCCTTGTTGCCATTTGTGATTCACTGACGGATACTTCAATGTTCCTTGCTTTTGCAGCCCCAAACAGTAACATTTTAGTTCAGAGGCCTGAATTCCACAGCTCATTGCCAGTCAAGTGAGCTTTTTAATGTGACACTCATCATCTCTCTGAGCTGATAGGAGCAGTCACATGAGCAAATGGTCCCCAGTACACAAATTCTGTACGTATGGCCCACGGCCACGTGACTTGTGCAGAAAGGCAAACAGTGAAGGTTTAAGGGCAGTTAAATCACCATCATTTTCATCACAATTTTATGCCCTAAATGTTCCGTGGGCCAAGCTGCTTTGTGATCTCTGTTTGCTTCTACTGCCTGTCTGAACTTAATTAGGAAGGACCAAAGTGACCCAATGACTCCTCGGCAGCTGCCTGTGTCTCAGCACACTGTGTGGCCGTGGGGCACAGGAGCCTACACAGAAGCAACCAGAGGGAATCTTGGTACTGCCCCAAACTAAACCTTGGGTTTCAGATTGGCTGCTCCAAATCCTCTGTCCACATCTGTGGCTCCAGGCAGGTGTCCTTGGCCACAGCTTCCAACTGAATAGTTGGAATTCCTGCGACAAGTCAGCCCCCAGGGCTTAAGCACCCTTGGCCATGTGGATATGCAGCCATTTCACACCCAGAGCAGTAGGCACTGGTCTTTTTTGTGTTCCCCATACGGCACAAGCACAAGTACCCACTCTGCCCCCAGCACTTCAGTGCAGAAAGACTTGCAGGAGTTCAGTTTATTAATGTGCAGTTGCAATTTCACTGCTCTGATCTCGGCACACCGACTGTGATTTCCTATTTCTCCCCAGGGCTCTGAGGTCCTTACTGTTGTTGCTCTTGATGGAGACAGAGGAAAGCCTAACAGTATTCATTACTGCATCGTGAATGGTGAGTAGGCTTGTCTTATACGAAATTTGAAGGGCACTCAAAACTAGATCTGGCATTAAATTAGAATAGAATATGCTAGAGTTTAATAAACCTGAGACAAAATCTCAGGAAATAATGTCAGGTACCTCAAACAACTTCAGGGCCCTGTCTACCAGAGAATAGCCAAGATTCAATTCAGTGAGTTTTAGTATCTTCTTCACAGAACTGTGCTTGGAGCTATTAATGTTGCTGATTTGTTAGGCATCAGTAGCCTGCTTGTCATTTCAGAAAATGTAAAGGGAGATGCGTTCACTCTTCTGAGCATCTCTATCACTTAACCTGGGAGGTGAGGTAATTCATTGGGAGACCCAGACATGGCATTTGGAGGGATATTTTATTAATACAGTGATTAAAGTGGCTAAACAGTCAAACCTCTGATTTCTTGGAAGAAATTATATTTACTAGTGAAGAGACACTGGCTGTACACTGAAGTGGAAGAAAACACATGTTATCAGAAGATTAATGCTTTCCATCAGCTATTCTGAGACTGTTGGTTGCACGTCTTTTAATAGCATAAATGTGAAACTTAGCTGAATTGATGATTATTTAGGTGGTGAACACAACTTAGAGCAACTAAACTCCAGGCAACAACTCTAGGTTCTATGGTTTTTATACTCTCTTCCTCCAAAACAAGGCTTCCCAACTGGGCACCCCAGCTCACAGGTGTGAAAGATCCCAAAACTTCCTAAGAGAAATCTGAGGTGTAGTTGCAGAGCTGTGGAGTAAGTGCTTCATCGTGTTATGTGATCTAAACAGCCAGGATAGAGAGATACAGCTGAGTTTTTGTGTTGGTGTGGGATGAGACCCATGCTGAGGTTCCTTCTTAGTGTGAGGGAATAGATAGGTAAAAGAAAGGTAGAAACACTGAGGAAAAAAGGGTTGCAGAAGACAATAGAGAGAAAATGAGAAAAGGTAAAAAGAAAGGTGTAAAATGAGGAGCAAAAACAAGTAAGTGGGATGAAAATATGCTAAACAAGGGAGAAATTAAGTACAGAGAATAAGTGAAGGCAGAAGAACCACGGAAAATGTCAAAGGGAAATAAGATTAATGAGGAAAGATATTGGATTTCCAAAGAAAATAGAGAAGGACCAAAAGGGTTCTCTGGGATAAAAAAAGGTAAGTGTTTAGGAAAGAGTGGGAAAGGAAGATGGAAGGGGATGACAGATAAGTAGAACAAAATATGACTTAATGGGGAGCAGGCTTTTCTCATGCCCATTAACAAAGGATTTTGTTTGTGTGAAATGGAAAAGAGGGAAAGGGAATATGCTTTTAGTGCATAGAGAGTTGAAAAACAGAGAACAAAAGATCACAACAGGTTTCTGCCCCTGCATCTCCGACACTGGCATTATTTTTGACAAGCCATTATTCCAATAACTGCAGGCTGGGATGTCAAAGGACAAGAAAACACTAACAGCAAATAGGAAATTGTTTGTTCTTAATAAGCGTTTCTTATCCAGGGAGTGTGGGATAATAATAGGGAATGCTCCAGTCCTCTGAATGTGCTGTATGGAGGAACACATGTACTGCTACACATACTCCAGGTTACCAATTTCCCTGGGATAACTAGACAATAACATGAAGTATGGTGGTTTGCAAACACTATTGACTTAAGCTTCTTCTCAGTCAGAACATACTTTGCAGGCCAATGTATCTTAATAATTGGGTATTGTGAGTCAATATCTGCTCAATGTTGTGTCTAGAGTGCTTTAATGAAGTTGCAGTTATTGTGGGTATTAGCAAAAGAGGATACTATCAGATAGTTTAAAAATCAGCATTGGAAATGAGTTTGAGAAAAAGAAAAATGACTGGGCTTTCAGGTCATCATCCTTTATTTCTGAAGGCTTGATGTCCTACATTTAAAGGGATTTCCTCTCTTTTCCTTTCAGTGGCAGACACTGCCGCAAAGCACAGGTTGTGGCCAATACTATACATGAGGTAGCGTGCAGGGCTGCCCTTCCTGGGCACCAGCCTGCCCTTTGGTGTGGTGTGAGATGGTTCCTGACATCCTGGTGAGACACTTCTGCCTCTGTGCAAGCTGGCATTTGCTTCAGCACAAATTTACCAATCTCAAGCAACTGCTGCCTGGAACTGGTATTCTCTCCAGATCAGTGGAAGTTGGGTGGCAGTAGCAATGTCAGCCTGCAGCCCTGTTCTGCCTGTGTCAGACTCTGCCTCAGTGTAGAAACCTTGGGGTTTACCCCAGATACTCCAAAAAACCCTTTTTGTTCAGGACAGCCTTGCAACAGGCTGAAAGCTTTTTTTTAACAACTGAATGTTTAAGACCAGAAGACACTTCTCTAGAGATGCTGTCTGAAGAAAGTGACTATGCTTCTTTAAGGCAGATTGTCAGACTTCTCACCTTAGCTGGTATCAGTGAGAGACATGTTCTTGTTTCTCAGAGACTTAATTATGCATTTGCTAATTACAATGACAAATGTCTATTTTTGTCTAAACCAGCATATAAAGAAGACAGCATAATAAAAATTAATACCAAATTGGCATGCCTCTATTCTGAGGCTTGAGGGGAGCCCGACAAGGACGGGAAGAGGAAAATGCTGATAGTTTCCCCTAAGGGCAGAACTCCACTGAGCTGTTCCTAAGGGAGGAAACCCTTTTTGGCCCTCATCTGTGTTTTCATCTCACTGTGACCAGTCACAGAAATGCTTCATTTTTGAAGAGTGGCTTCAGATCTACTGATAGATATGGACACACATATGGGCAAAGATGTGCTTAATGAAGAGTATAGTTGATTTGCTCATGCTTTTTCGGAGAAAGTAAGTGTGGCATGTAACCAGAGCATCTTGGTTTCATTGCAGGAAGTGAAGGTTCATTTGAAATCAGCAACACAACTGGAGCCATTTCTGTGATAAAAAGCCCAAATCAGCTCAAGAAAGAAGTGTATGAACTAAAAGTTAAGGTAGGTACTGTGACCTCTTTAAGACTGTTGGTCTAAAATGCCATGAGTAGGCATGATTGTCTAAAATTGTTCAATTTATAGCTGACTTCACCTGTTTCAGAAACTACCTCCTATATTTGAGCAGAGCATCAGATAGTATAAATCAGAACTAATTGCATTTGTTGGGATGTTGGGGTATTATTGTTGGGATATTTAGTATCTCAAATTACTTCTTTCAAATGAAATCATCTTGTCCTAATTTCATCTCTGAGGCTAGAGAATCAATGTCCTTTACAGTCCGTAGATACCTGTTCTCTGTGTTTCCAGATTTTATTGCTAAACTGGGAATTAATGTCTAGAAACCTCCATGTTATGAGATAGGTAACAGTCAAATCTATGATTATTAATAGGACTGGAACAGATCATGCAATGTCATATCAGCATCCACTCCTGAGGCACTGATCAGCCATGTACAAATACATGCTTACACCTCGATGAGCTAACACCTCGATGAGCCAGTACTCATGTGACAGGCTGTGTTATTTTAAACAGTTTCTAAAGAAAAAGTGTTTAAAAACGTAGAATTAAATTGTGAAGATGGTATCAGTTTTCTTCAGCCTATTGGAAATGCATATTATTGTTGCAGTAAGGACAATACCAGCTAAAGGCAGCTTTGAGGAATTGCACACTGCCAGAATCAGTGTGTAGCATCCCCGAGGGCACTTGCTTGCTCCTGGGCTCAAGCAGTGAGCTGTA
The DNA here is from genome assembly GCA_013397725.1 of Rhagologus leucostigma. Taxonomy (NCBI): domain Eukaryota; kingdom Metazoa; phylum Chordata; class Aves; order Passeriformes; genus Rhagologus; species Rhagologus leucostigma. Next base: position 3,296,200 of record VZTD01001928.1, on the reverse strand, counting down.
CCTGGGAGAGCATGGAGTTCTCGTGGGCTGAGTTAAACTCAGGCACCGCTTCTGCCTCTATCCGCTCTGCTTCACTGCAGTCTGCAGCCACTCCCCAGATGCAGAACGGGTTAAAGCCTTGCAAGTTTTTCTGATCTCCTAATTATGTATGTAGTGACCCAGAGCTCATGCAGGCTGCAAAATGTGCTAGAGGAACCAAAAGGGTGTTATATTACCCAGCTTACGTAGTGACAGGCACCTCAGTTGCCAGACTAGCATCTTCAGAGAAAGTGCCTTTGATTTTGAGCCCCTTGAGCAAAAAGGCATGTTAGATATAGCTGTTGTTATCAGCCAGTTTCTGTCCTGGCAGAAGAAATGTCTTAGGTTCAATCCAGTGAATCAGGCTGCATGTTACAGTTGTTGAAATCCAGACAGATTTGATATTTTGGTTCAGAAAAATACCAGCTAGGTTTGTTTGTCTGTCTAAACTACATTCACTTTAAATTAAGCTTATCTAAACATCCCAGCAGAATTGTGAATCAGAGACTAAATCTCAAAAAAATATGTACCTTTTCAAGTATTTACCTAAATGCCACAAGTACATTTTTTCTCGCAGTATTCAAGGCTGTGGTCCTTGCAGCAATGAGACAATGAACTGCCTGTGGTACCACAGCAAATTTAAACATTGTCTTCCTTTTCTATTCTATCAACACTTTAGGCAAGCAATTACCTTGCCTCTATTGGATTATTTGTTTTTAGAGAACTGTTTTCACCTAGAGCGAGTTGCTAAGATCCCAAAATTAGAAGGAGAATCAACTGGGGCCTTATTGGGACTGGTTTATTACCATAATCTTCTAATCAACATAAACTTCAGTGTGAAATGGACTGAGGTTTTAGAAAAATGTAAGTCTGTGAATCTTCCTACAAGTTAGTGTGTTAGAGTGCTTTGTACATGGGGAATAATACTCGAACACGAATTTGAAGAAAGAGAAAACACCCTCATCATTCTTTTCTTCCTCCTGCCTGCTGCAGGCATCAGAAATCAGTCAGGAAGGTGACACCTCCGACCACATATTTGCCATGGTGACCATACGGGTGGTCGACCTCAACAACCATCCACCAACATTCTATGGAGAAAATGGTCCCCAGAACAAGTTTGAACTGACCATGTATGAGCACCCCCCGGAGGGTGAAATCTTGAGGGGATTGAAGATCACAGTCAATGATTCGGATCAGGTAAATGGGAACTATGCAGACTTTCAGTATTCCTGTCCTATCTTCCCAAAGGCTAGAAAGAGCTGTCAAATGGGGGAATGTCATTTTAGAAACTCATCTGTTTCACCTGCCTTCCCTAAGAGCCTAGGACAGACAAAGTGGTTGTAGGGTCCAATACCACAGAGAGCCTGGACCCAGGAGTACAATTAGTCTGTCATATACTGTTATGCCAATGGGAAGGGTGGTCCTAAACCTGCAGCCCAGTTCTTTTGGCAACTGAAATTGAACAATCCTTATGAACTTCCCTAACTACGGGTTGTGTTCAGTTGTTGCCAGTGTATTGTCCAAGAACATATTCCCTTTGAAGATATTCTTGGAGGTTCCAAGCCCTTTAGTAACTTCAGGTGCAATTGCTGTCTGTAGCTCCTCCAGCCCCTACAGGAAACAATGCTGTTAATGCCCTTTTATTACAATATGTTGTCCTTCTGGCCCTTATGTTACAGTCAGGGTCTGCAGCGCATGCTTTGATAAGTCATTCCCACTGAAGTGATATTTTTAGGTAGTCTTAAAAATTATGCCAGAGTCAAACTAAATCTAACCAGATAAAGGAAAAGGAAAGAAGACTCCATCCATCTCAGCCTGCTGTCTAACTGACCTGTGATGCCTGTAGGTACTATGGCAATGGTTGCTATAGGGACCTCTAAGCTAAATACTGTATGAATGACATCCGAGTTGGCCTCAGGTTAGGTAATGACAAGAAAAAAGCTTAATGCGTCTGAGAATTGTATTACTGTTGGAAAGAGCTCTCTTCCGTAACTGTGCTCAGTATTGTGCTGGTTTCATGGTATTGTACTTTATCAAACCCACTGGCTTCTTCCCCCTCCCTCCTGCTGCTCTGCAGCAAGCAGATAAATGACTGCTTTCAAAGCAGTGCTACGTCTATCCTGCTGTTGTCACAGGGGATGGTGCTGCAGAAGGGGAGAAACAAAAATCTCTTCTCTTTAGAGACAAAATATATATCTAGGCTGACAAAATATTCAGGCTGCAAGTTAGGCTATAAAATAAGCAGAACACACTGATAAATACACTGTATAGATTTCTCAAGAAGCTTCCTAGTACAGTGTAAGGCATCACTCTAGGGGGTTTGGGTTGCTTTTCTTTTAAGGCAAAGCATGCAATGTTTTCCCTTTCATGCAAGATGACTCTGTAGAGAAGAAAATTAAACATGTGTCTGTCTCTGTCACAGCTACTGGAGACTCTTTCTTTTGGGAGAGTAGATGATACAAGTGAGGAGGAGGAAGCTGTGGTCAAGGTCTGGTTTAGGCCTACAGTTTGATGGAAATGCCATGCTTACTTGCAAGAAAATTATACAGAAACTTCTCCCCCAGACCTCTTCAACAGGGCTTAGGGCTCAGTGCTGCTGTTTCTCCAGTCATTCCTGTGTCCCGTGGTTGTCTGCTTGGAGACAGGCAGCAGCATGGCATGCTCTGAGCAGATCTGGGTTCGGTGGACAGCACTGGCAGAAATCTCTCAGCTGTTGGAGGGAGACAGTTCTCTCCCTGTCCCATGCCACCCTTCTGGTCATGTACAGTCCCATGTGTGGAGGACTTTGTATTGTCAGATTGTCCACTCTTCCCATCAGCACTGTTTTCCATAGTCCAGCAGCTCTGGCTTTGTGTGTTTGGCTTTACTATCCAGAAAAAAGAGCCTGTTACCATCTCTGTAGCTGGGGGGTGGGTTTGTGTGACCAAACAACACAGACCACTGAGTTTGGATCCAAGGTCATTCTGTTTCCCTCAAGGGACTACTGCTGAAAACTTTTTCTCTTGACATGAGCTAGGGCTGCTCAAGAACTGCTCATAACAAGCTCTCCAGGGATACAGCTGAAAGTAAAGTTGTCCTGTTTGAAAGTTATTATTAGAAATTCATCATCTCAAGATTCATGCTACAGGGAGAACGTGGCACCAGGCCGGCAGTGAATCTGGCTGTTTGTCACAGTGTAAACATGACACTGAGAAATTAGTGAACCCAGAGAGTTTGGTGAGGTAGGCTCAGCTCATTTTCACTTTCTTTCCTGTAAGGCAGAAATTTGAGAATCCCCCTTTCATCTTTTCTCTTACATGCTCCAGTTTGGTTTAAAAGAATTAGCCCTGGCCAGTTGGCTCTGGCTCACTCTTCCCAACTTGCACACAAGTAGTGGTAACCTTTTAGATACTGCTGCTTCCCATGTTCTCTCTGGCTAGAAGGTTTATCTATGTATATATATGGGATTTGCCTTCTCTCCTTCACCTGGAGCTGTCAAGTGTGTGTCAGATTTATACTCCACAAGCGGAGCTCCTCTCTTCCCACAAGTGCATCAGCTTCCAAAAGGTTTAATGTTTGCATCCCTGGGCTGGCTTGATCCACTCAGTGTAAAATGTGGAGTACCACCTCTGTTTGGAAATTGGGTATCTTTGTGATTCTGCATCTTCATCATGCAGAATGCATGAAGAACAACTCACACAGCATTTGAGTTCTCAGAACATAGGCTGGACACTGGAAGTGTTCAAGATCAGGCTGGATGGGGCTCTGAGCAACCTGGTCTAGTGGAAGGTGTCCCTGCCTGTGGCAGGGGGATTGAAATGTGGTGATCTTAAAGGTCTCTTCCAACCCGAACCATTCTGTGAGACCGGGTTTGTGAGGACTGTGTTGTCCTTACTTGAGCAGCTCAGTTGTCTTTCCCTGGTAGGAAGCAGGAAGAGGCAGGACTTCCCTGCCAATATGCACGTGGTGTCATCTCTGTCTAGCTCCCAGTGTGCGGCACGAAGCCCAAGGCTGCTTGCCACAAGATTCCTCTCTTAGCCAGGCCTGCTGCAGGGTTTTTCCATTATGACTGAAAGAATAACCAAGCTTGTCAATCTATTTTAAGAAAAGCTGTGTCTGTCTTGTGACTAGGGCTGGAGAGATTATACAACTAAGCTCCTTAGTGGTCTTCTGCCCAGGGGATAGAGAGCAGAGGGCTCTAAGCAGTAAGACTCATTCTCATTTTATATAGTTTGGAGAAACAGAACAATCTAGGCTGTAAGAAATGTGCCATTCACTGAAAACAATCAATGCCATATCTGCTTTTATTCACAGGGAGCCAATGCTAAATTCAACCTCCGTCTTGTTGGACCTGGAGGCATCTTCCGAGTGGTTCCTCAAACTGTCCTGAATGAGGCTCAGGTTACAATAATAGTGGAAAATTCTGCCGCTATTGACTATGAAAGCTTCAAGGTGTTAACCTTCAAGGTACTTCAGCTTTCCAGGTCCTCTTTTTCAGTGTATACACTATGTGTATGATGGCTTTTGTATCTGATGTGATTTAGCTTCTTAATCCACCTGGAGCTGTCTGATGCAGTATCAGTGACATGATATTCCATGTAAGGAAAACTCATTTCTGCCTCTGGTTCACCACCTTCACAAGGTTTAATGGATGCATCAGTGGACTGATTTAGTCCAGTCAGTGCAAAATGTTGATTTTTATCTCCCTCTGGAAACTGTACATGTTGGTGGCTCTGAATCATTCTAGACTGAACCCTGAGGGTGTTACTTCTGCACTCACAATGATAAATTCACGGGATGAAATCCTAATTTCTCTGCAGCTAGAACTTTACCTGCTTAGCACTAAGTAATTTGATTCATGATTATGCTTTTGAATGTTGGCAGCCTGAAGACCCTAGCTGACTGGAAGATAATTCCCCAGAATTGCTCACTGCCTTTGTCAGAATCTATCTATCTATACGGCCATTTGCAGGCTGACCTGAGGCTCACCCATGCTCTAAGCCAGCCACGCAAGAACCAGTTTCATCTAAAAGCTGGAACCTTGCATTATTACCTTCCCTGATGGATTCTTTGGCTCATCAACAAGATAATTAATTAGTCTGGTTTTCTGTCAGCTGCCTCTGAACATGAGTATAGATGTTTCAGTTCTGCAAAGAATTGCATAGACAATCCCTGTAATCATTAAAAAAAAAATTGCCAAAACTATCTAGCTGAGTATTAACATGTGCTAGTTTTGTAATGTACAGAGAGTGGCATTTTTTGCACAGTCCAAAAGCCACAATTCCACAGTTTTGTTCTCCCCATTGCCATATGGTTTGCTTTGTGTCCTTAGCAAGTTTCACTTCACTCTGTTTCAGGTCTCTTCCTGTAAAGTTCCTAAGCCATTTTGAGCTCTATAGGTTATAGATGCAACAAAAATTTGAGGCATCATTACTGTATTAAAGTGGAAGATTCTGAAAGGGCCATAAAGTGCTACTGAAACTAATTATAATAAGCGCACATTTACTCAAGTTAAACTACCAAAGACCAGTAAAGGAGTTACTCATGGCCTCCTCATGAATACCAAGAGAAATCAAAATAGTTAATGTGATTGCCATGAACACCAAAAGAATTAATTACCAGGAAAAAGGGTATATATTTTTACAGCTTAAGCAGTTATTCACCTTTTTTTTTTCTTTTTGAAATTATTTCTACTGAAGGAAGACTTTCCAAAATTATTTCTACTGGAGACCATAAGACTTTGCTTTAAAAGTGCAGCCTTTGTCTGGATTCCAAATGGAGAAGGTGCAGCTGGATTATATGGTAGCAATATATGGCAGCAAATACTTTATAAATACCTCATTGCTGGATGCATTTTCCTTTGCAAGGTTCAAATCACTTCCTACCCAGTTTTAGTTATCAGTATAGTAATTCTGGTTAGAATTTTGAATTAAATATATTTCTATTTAATGCATATCTCCCAGCAGTTTTGAGAGGTTATTTTCAGGTTTTGGGGTTTTTTCTGTAAGCAATGATCCCTCTCCTCTAGTTTGTTTTTGAAGAATAAAATGCCAAAGAGCAATTAAAGCTGATTTGACTGGGAGATGCACTGAAAAACTTTCTGAAGCAAAGGCTACTAGAGAAACCTACCTTCCATTTAGTGCTGGCTCTTAAATGTAGTTGGTAGTCAGGACTTCCTTCATTTTCAGCTGTCCAAGAGCTCAAATGGGTTTCCCAAAGTATGGCAGCTATGGTAATTCACACACCTCTCAAGTCCCTCTGCCAAAGGGGCCAGATATTGCTGTCCCACCTTGTTACGGGCTGCCATGCTTTAGGGGCAAACCTCCTGCCTCCATCTCCTTCAGCTTAGAGCACATCGTGCCTTGACAGGAGCCTGGACACGCTGCAGACACTCACATCTACAGACTGGGACCAGGTGAGGCTGCAACCATCTTCAGTTGCCAAAATCAAACTCTATTTTAAAAATTTACCTACCACTTTTAGGATTGCATGTCCGTTTGCTCTTCTGGCAGTTCATTATTAATTGTTGATATGTAGTCCTGTGAAGTAATAGTTTTATGCTATTTTTTTCTCTCTGCATAAAACAAACAATACAGGTCTGCATAAGACACTGCAGGCAAGGAAGCTGAAAAAATTTCTTCCCTGAAGGAAGACATTGTCAGCATGTTGACATAGCAGGACTGTGGCTGCTAAAAGGAGAGAGAATAAAAAATCAGTATAGAAAACAAAGTAAAAATATTAAGCTTTCCTAAGGTATACTAAGATGGGCTGATTGCAACAGCAAAGATTATTTAACTGCAGATGTTATAATTTAGTTATAGCTCCATATGCACAATCAGCACTAAGATTTTTACCTCTGTACTGCTTTAGGAGCTGAGATTTCTCATGAGGAGGTTTTTGCTGATGTCTGTATGGCTGTCCCTTCAAAAATTTCTTTTCCTGTACCACCGGAGACTCGCAAACACAAAAGTTAGCACAGCGATGTGGTGACCAGGCTCCCTTTTCAGAGCAGATGTGTCCTGCAGTAATTGCAAGCGATCTTTCAAGATTCATTTCTTCTCTTTATTTCCAACCATTATAAAAGTTCACACAGCAGGAACAGCTCTAGGAGATGACACTGAGATAGCCTTTTCCCTGTCTACTTGAACAGCTCCCCACCCTCCCCTTTCACCTCGAGGTGATACAAATGTGTCCATATCCAGCAGAGCAGAGGCTTGAGCGCAGCGTGTGTCCCCCAGCCAGCGGGCAGTGCCACTGCCGGTGAGCATCACTCGCCTGCCCCGCGGGGACCTGCAGCGCGGCGGGAGAGCGCCACGCAACGATGAGCTCCCGCAGCCGCGGCACGGGTGGAGCAGGAGATGCTGTGGCAGCCCTGCCTCTCCTTCCGAAGCTCACTTAGGCACTCCCCCTCTTTGAGGGAGCTCCTGGGACACGTCTCCTAGGAATTAAAACCCACAGCCTGATTTTTCAGCTGAGCCTCTTATATCTCAGTTCATGTCCTGCTCACTAGTCTATTAGTGGTGTGCTGTCTTCCTAGAGCCCTCCTGCTTTGTGTTAATTAGGTCTCTGCCCAAGCACGAAAACCAAACAGTAGACCATTGTTCCCGGTGTTAGCCAGTTGGGCTCAGCCCCTGCAGAGCCCAAGACTGATGTCCTAGTGCTGATCCTGTGTGATGCAGCCACCCAAGGGACACACGCCTGGGACAGGTGCTGTGAAGGTGCCAGTGTCTCGCAGTACCCATTGCTGAAATTGCTCTTTCTTGCTCAGCCAGACTCTACCTGAGCTTGCTGCTCTACCAGCTGAGGCATCCTACTGATGCTCCCCAAATCCAGTAGATTTTGCTCAGTAAGGAGCAAATAGATACAGCAGAGACACTCAGTTTGCTCTATGTGGTTGCCTGTCCTTTCAGACGAGCAGTTACAAGAATGTGTGATGTCAGAGCACTCTGCTCTCCTCAGAGACAGTGAGGCAATTCAAAACTCCCCATGAGTATCTGATAAAGTCCTAATCAGCATGAGGCAATGAGGGTAGAAGTCCCATGAAATCAGTAGTAGGAGTCCTGACAATCTTTTGGAAATGGAATTCTGCTGTACATTCCTGATGCCTGACCATCCAGCATTTGGGGTGGGGGTAATGCTGCTTCAAAACAACTGGTTCTCTCATCTTTTAACCCTGTTTGGTGCAGTTTATTGTTCCTGACTTCTTTCCTCATGAAGAACTTCCTCTACAAAAGATCGCGATTAAATTTATGTGGTTATTCAAAATAATTCAGTGCTTATGTTACCCAAAGTTCTAGGAGCTGCCCAGGGATGATTGTTTGTAGGCTTCTATTACGGCCTTTGGATGCGTGTTGGTTAGTTATGACTAGTCACATCTGTCCCATGAAGTCTAATATGAGTACACGGGTCTGAAGGCCTCTTCCCACAGCTTGATTGCCCATCACAAGCAAGGACACACAAACAAGCCGAGGCCACACGCTGACCTGGCTCATCGTCTCCCTGGTTCTGAGCTGCCTGGTCCAACCAGGCTAAAATGCACCAGTGTGCCATGGGTGGTGGAGGAATCTCCTTTAAGAGAATTAATAGCTGCTTCATAGTGATCTCCTGTTTTTCTCTTCTTAGCTTCTTGCAATAGAGGTGAATACACCAGAGAAATTCAGCTCGACAGCTGACATAGCGATTCGCTTGCTGGACACCAATGACAATGTCCCGAAGTTCTCCTCTGACTACTACATTGCCAGGATCCCAGAGAACTCCCCAGGGGGCTCAAATGTAGTTGCTGTTACAGTAAGTTTCATTCACCTCTTAAGAAATGTTCTTTTTTCTGGGTGTCTGTGGAAACAGTTCAAGTACCTTAAAAATAGTGGACAGGGGCAAGTAGCAAATCCTACTCGCCATTTGACTTCTGGACCAAACTCCAATTCCTTTCCAGAATTAACAGCAAAAAAAAACACTTCAGGAAAAAATAAAGTTTTAGACAAATATTATTTAGAACAAGGGCCATCTGCTTTTAAGACAAATCACATGGCCTTTGAGTATTAAGAAAGCCCCAGCCAAATCCGTGTCCAGCGGGAAGATTCAGTTATGGCTAAGTGGAATTGGATTTACTGGATTTGCCGCTTAAGTATGAGTAAAAAGAAAACAAGATGGCTGCTTAGTAGGTATTAGTCTCCTCCTCTTGGGAGGAACCTGGCTGCTAAAGGCATAGTTAAAGAGTCAGTGAAGGCCAGGATATAAAATTAAAATGCTTAGGGCTGGGAAAAAGAGATCCCTATGTAAGCATCTTCTCACAGTGGGACAGATATCCCTACAGATTTTCCAGTATCTCGCATTTTCATAGAAAGACACTCAGGGTGTTACATGGGCCCTGAGTGCTGGAGGAGCATTTCCAGCTGTCTCTCCCTAATGCAACTGCTGGGACTGGAAACAGCCCTCATGTCACAAAGCCAAGAAAGCTCCTGGCCACCTGGGGCTCAGCGGGTGATGCAAGTCACCTTGCAGAGGCCCCACAGGTAAGGATGGTGGAGGCAGGTTGCCAGAGATCTCCAGCACAAGCTGGCGACAAGTAAGAAAGAAAATGAAATAATCAGAATAATAAAGTGCTGAAGGCAAATTTTAGCGATGGAAGAATCAAAGAAGTGAAACATAAACAATAGAGGAAAGGTTGTTACATGAAACTAATAGGAAAGCTATTAGAGACCCTTAAGCATTAGTATCTTTGAGGTAATAGAAATAAAAAACTTCTAGGAGGTGAACAGCGAAAAAAAAAGGAGATTTAAAAAAATGTTTGCAGAAGCAACAAGACTTCTGAGCCAAAGTGCACAGAACCATGTAGCTGAGGAGCCCATGTAAAATTTTAGTCATGTGCTCAGTACTTGACCCAGATTCACAACTATATGTGAGAAACTAAGATGTTTCAAGTACTCAGAATGGCAGTTCTGGAGGAAGTCCCAGGTATACAAATGTTTTAAGTAAAGTTAGACAGTGCTAAAGTAGGCTGTTGTCAAAATTATGGGGTGAGAGAATCTGACAAGCTCATGCCAAAGAACAAAACAACACCTATCAGTAGGGCTGCAGGTGTGTTACGTTAATTATGCAGGAATCAAAGACATTGTTCCAGTTCTCAAATATTTAAACAGGAAGATGAATGAATCAACCAGTGCCACCATGAATTTGGATGGCCAGATACAACAGTATAACACCTCCTCAGAGCTATCAGAGAAGCAGGAGCTTATAGAAATAGCTGCTACCAAATCAATAGTTTTCCTAATCCTGAGCTAAGAAAGGAAGCCAACAAGAGTATGAAACAAAGATATCATCTGGCGTAGTATTTGCATTATTAAAAGTCACACAGGCACAAGAGTGATTAAAATATAAACAAAGCTGAAATACAATGTATAGGTTGAAACATTTGTTATTCATTACTTTAAATTGAATCTATTAAACAATCAGAAGCTTAAAAATACTCTATATAAAGTAAATAATTTTTTCTAGGGAATATTCATTAATGTTTAACTGATAATTAGGAAGGTTTGAGAGCTGGCAGTGTTTTCATGTCATTGAGATTATCTCCATCTCTATCAAAGGAGGACGAGGTAACTGTGGATGGATGGGGCCATCTAGCGTCACTTTCCCTGCCAGAGCCCCCGGGCAGGGACAGCGTTCCTGGGACTGGCAGTGACATTTCCTGTTGATAGGTTGTGCACTTTGTAGGTGCATATTTGCTCATGCGGTTTCCCACTAAAAATGTGACAGCAAAGGGAGTGAAAAGCATTTGGGCCTGTTGTTAAAAGAAAAATGAAACGTTTCTTTTTGCATTTTAGGAAAGTAAAACCCTTTTTTTCTTTTCTTAAGGCTACAGATCCAGATTCAGGGCTTTGGGGAGAAATCAAGTACTCTATCTACGGAACAGGAGCAGATCTGTAAGTAACAAGTAAATAAATTAAACTACGTAACTTCTAAGCAGAGTTCTAAAAGAATTGTAAAAGAAAGCTAGCAGGCTCATTCTTGATCTGCTCATTTCCAAGGACATTTATGCCATGTTCTTTGTGAGTTCTGTGAATACAACAACAGTAAAGCTGCTGTGATCATTAAACATCTGCTTCATGAACCCAAGGAATTCTACCCACAAACTCCCAAAGAGATATAAGGCAGCTGAAGTATCAATACACAGGATTTGTTCAATCACCATTTGAAAAACACTTGTTAGAGAGAGAGAGGCTTTGGTCTAGTTGTGAAAAGTCAGCTCTACAGAAAAAGAATCTCTTGTTCTTTCCCCTTCCCTCTCCATATGGCTGTACAAATAGCTCTTGTCAAAATAAATCAAGGAAGACAAGATATTCAAGCATATAAACTTCAGCTTTGGAGGTCAGCTGCATTGGGTGTTAAAAGCCTTTCATATATTTAAACATAATAGTCCTGCATCAGGAAAGAAGGGAACCTGATGCTTACTTGATTTGGTAATAACGCCTCCCTCCCTCTCTTTGTCTTTGGGGACAGTGCTGGGGGTAGAACACCTTGAAACACTGGTTCCTTCGCACCATGTCCATCCCAGTTCCCAAACATGGCTGGGATCAGTGACATAGCTGTCACAGATATTCCTGCTGGAACCTGCAGCTGCTGGATATGGCAGGGCTGCAGGGCAGAATGCTGGAAATTAATGAGCTTTTCAGGCACTCATCCCCGGAATCTGTTTTTCTCTGTATGTTATCCACCTGGAGCTAAAGCTGAACTCTTCTTGTTAAGGTGAAAGCCATTTAGGAGGCACAATCAAAGTCCAAAATCCAAGATGTTAAGGGTGAACCTCTTCTGTAGCCAGAAGGATACACATATGGGAGCATTTCCACGATGGATTATTTTGAGCTCTTCACTAAGTCTTTAAGCTAGCTGCTAACTGCACAGAGAGAAGCAAGAAAAGGTCATGTCACGCAGGCAGACCTCTTTGGTTTAGAATGTAGCAGCGGGTGGAAAGAAGCTTGAGAAGGTTGTTGACAAAGGATTTAGGGGAAAAAAAATGTAAGCACAACTTTATTCTGATTGGCACTATGGGGATGCTCAGACTCACTGTTCTTATACCGTTGAATGAAGAAATTATGATGTGAACTTTTCTTTTCCTTCTTAAGTATTTTTGTTTGTTTTCCTCGTGCCAGAATGGCATAGCTCTGCAAGGTTGGATTGATTTTCTAGCCCTGGCACCTCCAGATCTGCTGAACACACAGTTTGATGCAAATAGGAGAATTTCAACTAGCGGCACAATGATTCTGTCTTGGATATTACATCAGTGGGTGGGCAGAAAGATGAGTTGTACTGGAGTAAGAGAAATAGTGTTAACAGTTGAAGATGAAACCAGTCTGATGGTAATCCTCCTTTGGTAATCCAAGCTGCCAGTGGGAGCACTTCTGTTCTTCCACTAAAATGGGAATTACGAGAGTGCTGTCTGCATCGTTAGGCTGGGCTGGGTGCTGAGGAGACACTTAGCCCAGGCACTGTCTCCTATTTCCACCCCCAGATCTTGGATTTCATCAAAACTTTGTATTTAACAAGGTTGTGAGAACAACTGAAGATTCTGGATTGCTAAATGCCCTTTTTATAATCACTCTCAATTGCATTCACAGTTGGAATACAGAAAATATTTTGCTACTCTGTGCATTGATCAAAGGATATATAAAAACTTTCATCTGTTAAAAGCTCTACTGCTTGGAGCCTACACTGGCAGTCCATTTTAAAGACACTGTGTTAGTACCTTCTCTATAACTCCAAACTTTGGGCTGACACTTTTGACAGTGTCTCTGTAATTACAAATGTGTAAAATTGAATTTGCAACAGATAAATCTGAACACCCACTCCATTCCAGTGTCAGTCTATGGAAAAATGATTATTTTTGGAGAAGATAGTTTGCCCTGTAGTTTGGGAGATTTGAGAGCAGATTTTTTTCCTACCCATTCTGAGAAGTGAAGAGTTTAAATATGATATACATTACACTTCTTTTAGCTATTTAGGTGACATAAATCAATCTTAATTTATGCAGGATATAATCTATTACACCGTATTTTTAAACTAAAAAAAAAAGTAAAAATAAGTTTAATGTTTTTCCTTTTAATGCAAGGAAATCCCTTTGGGAGAAGGCCATCACACTGAGCATTTACTGAGGACAAAGACTTTTAATGGAAAATGCAGCTAAAATGGCTAAGGCACAAGAGAGAGAAAACTATGAGACACTGATAGTTCTCTGTTTTTCAAGCCTAAAGGAACTAGACAAAAACTAGGTAGAGTGAAGGACTTGGAAACATCAGAGAGAGAGGAATTAGGTGAAGAGTACCAGTGTCTGGGCACAGCATTTCAGTGTTTACAGCCTGGAGTAAAGGTGGGCTCTAAACTCACATTAAGCGACCAAAAAAACCAAAAGTCTTCTCATGCTTCTTTTCCAGGTTCCTAATCCACCCATCAACAGGTATAATTTACACCCAGCCCTGGGCAGTACTAGATGCTGAAGTGAACTCAAAGTATAATTTCTATGTGAAAGCAGAGGACACAGACGGGAAATACAGCTTGGCTGAAGTGTTTATCACCGTGCTAGATGTCAATGACCACTCTCCAGAGTTCAATGAAAACATCCAGGAAAAGACGATGATCATCGGGTCACCGGTGAAGATAGAGGTGAGAGATGGCACCGTGCGTCACAAAGCAGAGGCACCGTGTGTCACAAAGCAGAGTGCTTTGGAAAAGCCCTGGCTCTGCTGTTTACTCTCAGGGGTCATGATGAATGTCTGAAAGCTGCCTTTTCCTGCAGCTTTATTTTGCACATCCATTTGGATGTAACAAATGGATTAAAGAGTGAATTATAGTATTTACTGACTGCTGAGAAGGAGAAATAAATTCCACAGACAGACTATAGAGTCCTGTTACAGTATTTGAATGATCAGCTGGTGGACGATCCTGGATTATACAGTGATCACAAGAAGCCCAAATAAGAAAAGTGAATGAAAGCACAGGGTTTTGAACACTTAACCTTCTTGACACCCCTTTGTGTTCAACCACACAACTTAGTTCCCTTCATTTTGTAGAACCATATTCATTGATCCAGTGCGGAACAGGAGGTGAAAAAATGCAATAACAATTCCCGGGCAAAGGAGCAGAACATCCTATGTTACACACATTCGAATGCATATCATGAAGTCTGATCACACAACACCTAATGTTAGTAGAATAAATACCACAGCAAAAAAATTAAGGCAGCTATAGTTTATGGTATGGAGCTAATCCTGTTGTTCTTTATTACTTCACATTTGTTCCCCACACTGTGTGAGAAGCTCCCCAGCTGAGGACCATTTGCATTCTACAGATAGGTTACAGTTCAGTTTTTCCTCTGATTTATTTAATCTTAAATAGACATCACTTATAAAGAAAGAAGCCTAGTCCTGCTGTTTTTCACTAGAAAATGTAGCATAGCTTCCAAGATGAAATGAAAGCAGCCCAGTCACGGCACAGATACTATCAGAAGTGAATGCTCAGAAGCCTTTTGTCCTCAGGCAAAGATACAAACAATAACACCTTTGTTTTTTACACTTCCCCTACCAGGCTATAGACCAAGATGCGGAAGAACCCAACAACATTGTGGATTATTCCATCATGCAAGCAGATCCAGCCAATGTGTTTGACATAGACCAAAGCACTGGGGAAATCAAGCTGAAATCCTATATCCGCTCTCTGGACATCATCCACAACATCACAAAAAATAAAGACTGCATATGGTCATTGGTGGTCCAGGCCAAAGACCGAGGCTCCCCGTCCTTCAGTACCACGGCAGTTCTGAAGATTGATATCACAGAAGAGGTAAGTGAATGTCTTAGAAAAATCCTTATGGGAGACGATCCCTGAAAGGCACCAAAGGGTAGACATTGCTTGCTCCATTTCTGAGACTTTCTTGCCAGCTCTGTTTTGTAGAGTGTTTCTAGAGCCTTGTGTTGAAGCTGGATTCTACAGCCACAAATGTGAAAGATATTTTGATCGGAAATATTGCAAAAGGTAGAAAGGTAGGAGCATAATGTAATTGGGAGATGAGTTTTTTGTTAGAGATTGTTAGATATGAATTAAAGTCTGTAGACTTCTGAGAGTAAAGGTAAATCCTGACTGCTAAATTTCTGCTTTTTTATTTTCATCCAGGAGAAGAAAAAAAATCTTTTTCCCTTACAAAAAGTGAGTGGAAAGTAGCTGGGGTCAGAGTGAAATAAATCAGATAAATCAACCTAAGTGACATAGGAAAAGTGAGAAAAAACTTTACAGAAATGCTTTAAAGTACATAGAACTTTGCATGTGAGTTTAATAATTTCAGTATTATTAGCAGATGAAACAAGAAGACTCTAAAAGAGTCTTGCACATGTAGGCTGAGATTTTCCTCAGTCCAGCTTTTCCGACAGCTGAAGAACAAGCAGCGATTTATGGTGCGCAGCGCATGCTTGCACAGTTCTTATTTATTGTAACTGCCTTGCCATGCCTTCAAGTAGGTACCAGCAGGGAGGAAATGGGCTTTAAAGTAGATGAGAAACACATCATTAGCCTGACAGTCTCTGGACCACACACATACTGGGCAAAGATGCAAATCTCATCCTACAGACAGCAGCTGGCCTTCTCTTTGTTTGGTCATGATGCTCCCACTGCTCTTTCATCTGTTTTAATCTTTCTCTGTTTTCTCCATCCCCTCTTATTCCACTGTTACTCCTTATGAGGCACATTCATGTGATAGTTTTTGTACACAGTTCAGAGCCTGCTGGACTGCCAGGGCACTTGGGTGTGCCCTAGCAGGGCAGTGCCTGGCATGGGGCTGCCTGTTGGGGCCAGCCAGCCGTGTGGGCGTGGGCTGGGCTTGCTGCTGGAAGGCTCTGCCATGTGGAACTGGGGGACTCTGCATGCTGGGTGTCTGTGGTAAGTCTAGAGATTTAGTCATTCTTACAGACCCAAAGGAAATGAACTGCTTAACACTTGGATTTCTCATGGAAACGAAGTTTTGGTGGGTTTTATACAACAAACAAGAATTGCTGCCAGCAGACAGCAGTGGGAGTACTTGCCCTCTCTGCCTTGCTTCCAGGCTTCTCAGAGGCTGCACGTTTCAGGAGTGTGTGGCACCGGGTGGACGCAGGCACTGTCCTCAGGCACTGTCCCTGCTGGTGGCTGCCAGCCTTCCCTTCCCTCCCGGGTGAGCTGGAAACCTCTCTGTCAGCATGTGGGGCTGATGGGTGTGAGTGGACAGAGGGTGCCTCACACCTCCTCTGCTGGGGGACAACGTGTCCCTGAACCAGCTGATGAAGGACAACTGGAAGGAAAACAAAAGTAGCTGATACTTTGGCTTAAGTAGCTGATACTTTGGCTCCTTATCCTTTGGGATAAGGAGTTTCCTGACTTTCCTTCTAGTGCTTGAAGCAATAGCAGTACCTGATGAAAGCTGGTGTCTTGTATGAAGTCCCCTGTCTGCCTCCTTTTCTCCCCCTCCAGGGGTACGTATTTGGCACAAAGTGAGGGAGAGACCTCCTCATAAAGTGTAAAGGGGAAGCAGAGAGGGCTGTGATGACATGGATTTCCTCCCACACACAGTTTTTCCTTCTTCCTCTTCTTGAGGCCAAGTCCCAACAGAGAGTCTGAGATAGCAACAGCATCTTCTTTCTTCGAAGAAAGAGTAGGCCTCTTCAGCAGGATCTGGGCTACTAATCTGGTGTAACATCCTCCGTAACCTTTTGTACGTCTCCATTACTTCCTCCATTGCTTGCAACAATTTGGGTTGGTTGGGTTGGGTTTTTTTAATCCCATAGCATCCCATCTTTTTTGCGGAAACAGATTTTAGTTTGCATGTATGTGAGATGCAGTGCCAGTGTCCAAAACCCTTGGTCACTCCCTGTGTCCCAGGGACAGCAGAGTCACTGCTAACACTTTGTGAAGAAAACAATCTCTTGGTGTAGGGATATTGCATACACACACCCTCTCTCTTTCTCTGAGGCTGCTACAAATGTGCATTTCATCCCTCTGTGCTCCAGCTGTACAAAGGCTCTTATTTCACTGTTTGGTGGGCATTTATGTATTACTGATTTTGGATAAGGAGGGTATTTTTGAATGCATCCTCTAGAGGTTTCCTGCAGTGTTAATCACAGTAAGTAATTAAACAGGCATATTTTCTGATTAACGTTTACCATTGCAATTAGCACAAGTCTGTGCCCTTCGAGATGGATGCCTTGTGGCTAAGTTCAGCAGTACTGCACATCAAAAGGACCTTCTTCTCTTGGAATAATACAGTGCTAAAAAAATCCAAAGGCCTTTTAATTTAACTGAGTCTGATTTTATGGAAATTGGTATTGAGGGACATCTGTTAATATCCTATCCTTTCGCAATAAATAAAAAATATCCTTTCACAGAATAAAAAACATATGCTGGAAAAGCCAGTCTTTTTCCATCCATATGTCTCACTCAGAAATCTATTCCTGCTGCCTGAGATTTTCAGAGAAGGCCGATTCCCACTCCTGATCCTGAAGGCTGGCCTGATGGGGGCATCCCTTGGCCTCTTGATGGCTCCACTGAGGTTCTGCAAATGTGGAGGGGGCGTTTATTTACACCTCTTCATGGACTGAGGCTTAAGTCCATATTTAGACAGCATAATCTGTAGTTCTTAATAGCTTTGGCCACTCATTTAGACTTCTCAATATAGCTAGTGAGTCTCAGTTTTAGATTCTCCTAACTGAAAGGTTCAACAAAAATCTTTGAAGTAACATGGAGATTTTCTCCTCTCTCATACTAACTGCAACCACGGGAGCCGTTGTTGATGGCACTGAACAGCCCTTGCCACATTTGCAGAGCAGTTAGCCTCTTCTTTCCACAGTTGCATGGACTTGAAGAAAAGATTGGCTTGATTTGAGAAGTCTTGCCTCATGCTGGTGTCTGTATTGCAGTGATGCAAACACAGCCTTCATATACAGTGATAGCACTGAGCTTTGGGATAAGCACTCCAGGGGCAGCTTGTGTTCTACCTTGGATCAGGAGTCACCACTGAAGCAAATCTCCTGATCACCCCCACATACACATGTGGGATGGCCTGTGCCTCACATAGCTCCAAGCACACAAGGTGGACTTCTTTCAGAGGAAAACGTGTTTGGGATGCACACCTAGTGTGCCTGAGCACTAACAGGCAGTCCCTTCCTGCAACCAGGCTAGAACAAAACCCCAAAAATACTGAATGTGTGGAAGTGGGCTCCTCAGAACCAGCTGGTTCATTTTACGGATCCACTTGCTCAAGTCAATGTAGCCTGAGTTGTCTATAACACAACCATTGAATCATTTAAGATCGAGTCCAACTGTTAACCCAGCACTGCCAAGTCCATTACAAAACCATGTCCCTCAAGTGCCACATCTACAAATAACCTGCAATAGCTTGGGTTCTTAACAGCTTCGCCTAGGTAAACCTTAACAGGTCTACTTAGACTCTTAAATATAGCTGGTGAGTCTTAGCTGTTCTTGTGGTTGAACAGCTCAACCACATTCCTGTTGGGTCCAGCTTCTGGATACTTGGCCCACATGCTCTGCTCACTGCAACCCATGCATTAGGAAAGGCTCTTGAGAAGCTGCCACAGCAAAAAAAAAAAAAAAAGAGCAGAGTCTTCTGTGAGCAGTGGTATTTTAACTCCTTTGATGGCTGTTAAGAAAGAGTCTTTCTTCCAGATCCTGGCCCACAGAGATACAACAGCTTTCATCATGTATGTGCTTTTATTTTATGTGTACCAGAAAAACCAGTACTCTCCAAAAATGCAGCCTGCCTTTTAGGAAAAAACACCAGCTTCAGCAATTGCAAAGTGGCACTATTTGTTAAGGCGGCTGTGTGGCACTGCTGGTAATCAACACAAGGACTTGAAGATGTTTTAAATGTGCACTTCCCATAAGTCTCTCTGCAGCCTGCCTAAGATGATGACATTCCTGGCTTGTATTGCAAGTTATTCCTCCTACTTATCCTGTCAGTGTCGTGGCCATGACAAACAGAAACTCTCCCACTGTGTGCTGCTTACCAAATGCCTCATGTTTTTATGCAGAACAGTTGTTGTCCAAGGCTAATTCCAGGCAAAGCTTTGTGTAGTAGAGGTCAAGTAACTAGAATAGAGGCTGAACCAGATAGCTGTTAATGGGTTTAGTTTTGGTATTAATCATCTCTTCATCACTGGAAGCTCTGAACAGATGCCAGACTTGCTGAGACCAGGGGATTGAACGAAGCCAAATGCCAAAACTCTCCACACAATTTTTATCTGTTCTTACCTCTGCAGCTGTAGTACAGGGACAACACATACTTCTGTCTAATCTCATTTCTTCAAGGTTTTCAAATACCTAGTCGAATACTCTTCAGCCATCAATGCCTTCCTATAAAATAGATCTTGACAAAACTCATAACAGGTGGACTCAGGTCATGTACTACTTAGCAGGGTTTATCTGACACTTAATTCATCTGACTTTCACATGAAGTTAAGTAAGCCAGTGTAGAATTTCTATCATCTGATGGGATTTAAGTACAAAAAAATCCATGTAATGCAGAACAGCAAAGCTGATGTGGATCTAAGCTCCACCAAAGTCATGGGCTGCTTTGCTTTTGGTTTCTAGTTCAGGTCCACTCCTAATTAAATACTGGAAGAACTCTCTGCACAGCAAAATGATGAAAATTTGTCCCTACCTGCTCGGTGACATGGTCTGTGAGTTTCACTAGCATTTCTTTGCCCCTTTCTTGTTGGCAATGGGACACATTCAGGGTAGGAGTGGGCTTGATAATGTGTTTGAGATAGGTTGTGAAAACACAGAAATTAAGACAAGGAGGTGTTTATTAGTTAATTTACATGCCCCAAGTTTATGGATGTGACATTAATGACAAGAGGCACTTTGAAGCACACTCTGGGATACTTTTATCCATCTTCTTCCAGAGTCTGGGGAGGGCAATGAGATGGGCATCCTAGTTTAGAGTCATACAGGGAAATCCATCTGATCTACAAGTCAGAGGTTCAAGTCCAAGCTAGTCACAAGGCTCTCCTTATACACGCTGTCTTTGATACCTATTTTAGCATATGATGACTGCTGCTCCAGAGGTGTCCTTTTCTCCCCATTGCCCAAAAGCTGGGAGCTTAGACCTCTAACTAAAACGCAGATCACCTGTTACTAGACATGCAAAGTTTGGGTGAGGATTCCCCCATGGAGTCAAAGACAGGGGACTGGGGCACAGGGGGCAGCCCTGTCTTTCTGCAGCCACGTGTCACTTTATGACCAACCCGCAGTTAACAAACCTGCATGTGAATGTGCCATTTCTCAAGGATCTCCTGCCCTTGCATAGCACTGCTGTCTGTTCAGATACCACCTGTATTCAAGATGAACTTCTCTTGGAAATGTAGTCCAAGGATGGACTACCATGCCCTGAATAAGGGTGATCTATGTGCCATGCCTCTACCCTTTATTCCCTAATCAGCCAGGTGTTTATATGTGCTTCCTAACTTCTTTTACTGTTTCTGGATTCAGTTCAACATCACTGCAACTGTCTCCTCTCCTGTGCCTAGTTCAACACTTAGCTCCCTTTATTTTATAGGCTCTCTATCCTGTACACATTTCAGCCTAGTTCCCCAGCTGTATTTATAATAGATACTGGCCTCTTTCAAATAACCAAGTGAGGGTTGACCATTTCTCTTATTTTTGATATTTCCAGATCAAGTCCAGGGTAAAATCCTATATTTTAGGCCTCAAGAAGCGTCCATGGACAATATATGGAATATGCATGAGTGGCGTCCTTTCCACCATTTCTGTTACAATGGTGATCTCCACCATCATGTACTGGAAAAGTGTGAAAAGATCCAAGCTCCACCCGCAGGGCAAAATCCGCAAAATTATACGGGGACCTCCAAGACGCACAGTGTGCTAAGCTGGAAAGTGAACTGGCCATTCATTTGTCCTTAATATGCCATATGTAGCTTATGTCATTGCTGATTTCTTTTCTTTCTACAAACAAAGCTCTTTAGTTCCACTTATCTCCCCTACCTCAAAGAGTTTTGTTATGTCTGTAAAAGAGTACTTGAAAACAGAATGCAGCATATATCTGCTAACTACTCATTTGTACACTGACATTTTATAATCAGAAGTTTTCTCCTAATCCTTTTCAATGCCATGCTGAGTAATTGAGCCAATTATTTTCTTGCTCCATTCCTGCAAGTTAAACACTATGGTGACATGCAGGAAGCTGTCCTAATTTGGTGGCAATACTTCTGTAAGCTTTTGTGTTCAAGTCATCTACCTCATAGTACTATAATGTTTGCCCAGTCTCCGGCCCCATCTAAATTCTCCACCCCTGGACTGGCTCTGTGACTCTCATATTTTTTTAGAGACAACTTCCATCCATCAGTTCTGCTTGTAACATATTTTGGACAAATGAAATTTCTGGGTCACTGTCTGTCCCTTAGAGTAAGTCATGTGTTTTCTTTGTACTCCTTTACAGACTCTTCACAAAGGGCCTATGGCCGCCTTTTTGATGCAAACTAAAGATAACCCCATGAAAGCCTTAGGAGTGCTAGCTGGTGTCATGGGCATAATGGTGCTGATAACTATCATGATCTCTACTGCCATGTTCTGGCGCAACAAGCGGTCCAACAAAGTCATGCCGGTGAGAAGGATCATAAAAAAGAGACAGATGCCGCCATCCCGGACAATCAGGATGGAGTGGCTGAAGTTCAAGAGGCCCAGCAACGCTGCAGAGAAGTTTGTCGTTGAGGAGGAGGTCAAGAGCCTACACAATGAGAACAGCAACAACAACATCCAGGTTGTCCCCGTGCCGCCGGCATCCCCCCTGCCCCCACCACCCCCCGCCCTGGCTCCCAGGAGCGATGCCCCAGGGTGGCGGGTGCCAACCGTGTCTGGCTCCCTCACTCCCAAGCATGTAATCAAGCCACCAAAGAAGAAAGGTCATGGCAGCACCCACAATGCCCTCGTGTCAGAGCTCAAAATGAAGTTTGAGAAGAGGAATGCAGCTTTCGGGGAGCCCCACATCTAGGTGCTCTCAGCAGCCCTCAAAGACTGCAGACTGTGGCTGGGCATGGATGTTTTTACATGGTGTCTCTTCCCCGTGTCTGTCAGCACCCTGTGAACCAGAGCAGCTTCTCGCTGTGATAGCCACCCCTCACCTTCTGCAAGTACCACGTGCTACAGTCACCCCACCCGCAGAAGCGCTGCCGTCCGTGCCCAGTCACGACTGCGGTTCCTTCGGCCATGTCCCGTGGGCCCTCCCTGCAGCTGCGTCTGACCACGGTGCTGAGTGCGCCGGCCACAGTCTCCCCAAATGAACAGGGATTCGGGCTGCCCCTGGTTTGGAGGTCTCTACCCAGAGCTTGGGTTTTCAAAGAAGTTGCTCTACAGCCAAGGCCCTGGAGGACGCTTCTTCCGACATGGTCTGGCAGGTGGGTTTGAGGTGTCCAAAAATCCATCACTTCAAATCCCAGACCCACTTTTGAAGACGCTGGCCTGGCTGCGGCAGCAGTACTGAGTTGAGGTGCAGGTCTCCTACAGCAGTGACATTCCCCTGTCCCCAGAGCACAACGTGCTTTGCAACAGCTGGCGGAGCGATGTGCTCGTGGCCTGAGTACCTTCATTCCCAAAAGGTAAGCGGGCAGGCTTGCAGAAGTTCTTCATTTTCCTGCAGCTTATGTTGGGTTTTGCCAGAGCACATTGACATGATGCTGCGCTTTGCTTCTGCCCTGGACTTGCCTGCTGAGGAGGATGGGAGGGGCAACTCAGCCTTCCCTGGACCAGCGGGGGCAATATTTGAGCACAGAAGTTCAATAGCAGTGCTCACTCAACACTGCCTCCTCCTGACACTGCACCCCAAAAGAGGGGGAGCCCAGCAGGACAAGGACATGAATAAAAACACAGGGAAGACAAGGTAAAACTGAGAGGCAAATGATAAGTGGGAAATAGAGACAAGTGCTGGAAAGTTGCATATGTTGGTCAGAAAAGTGTCTGGAAAGATCATGTGGTGTTGTACACTGCTAACAGAAAGTGTCAAGGAATATTATTTCATCACCTCTCCTGGCTCGTTTCAGGGACTGGTGACTGCAAAAGGAGGTTTCCATACAATATTCTGGTTTTTCTTATCAGTATTTTTGAGTGAGTTAAGCAACAGTTAATTGGGAGGGCAGCTGACAGTTTTTTTTTCCTGTTACATGGCAGTAAAAAGGCACCAAGAGCAGAGCACTTTTTTCACTGGATCTACCCCATGGAATCCCCCTCATGTTTGTTTCTGAGGAGATGTTTTTCAGCTGGGCCTGGCTGTTTGCCATCCCCTGAGGAGAAGGTAGCACCGACCGAGCTGGCTGGGGAGCAGCACCCTCTCTCTGAGCCCCGGCCCTGCAGAGAAGCTGTGCTGTCATGGTACCAGGAACATCAAGATGGGGAGCCCTGACAGGACACACCGTGTTAATTCAAGGGGTTCATGAGACTTCTCCAGCTGTCCTTTCAGTTGAACCAGCAGACCTGGCCCTCAGGACCTCCTCTTACTCCAGTAGCTGAAATAATTCCCTTTTTTGCACCAGGACTTCATCAGTTTTAGGGGATAGCTGGTTGAATAAGCAATTACCCACTTACAAGGAAAATCTTGTATTTTTTACCTTCAGTTCAATCTGCCTAGAAGCCAGAGGGCTCATGGCTCATGTCACCCATGAGCTGAGCCAGCAGCTGTAGCCAAAAGGTCCAGCAGAGTCCCAGCTGGGGGCCATGGCAGGAGCGCTGTTCCCAGAGCCTCTTCTGTCACATCTTTCCTTTTCTCCACTGTTTTCTTGCTTATCCCTCCTCCTGGGGCACTGTGGCTTGAGGCCCAGATTCCCACCTGTCCAATCACCTCGTCCTCATCCCCTGGCCATAAGCTGGCAGGAGGGAGGGGACGTGCAGCCCCTGACCCCACTCCTGCTGCCCTGTGCAAGCACCCGCCTTCTGCTGGCTGAGTGTCCGCAGGTTCTGCAATGTTCCCCGAAGTTCGTGATTTATTCCCCATACCACTGTCTTCCCAGTGTTGTGTTACTGCCAGTATTCAGTGTTCATTCTCTAATGAGGAAAGCCTATAAAGACCATTCAATTAAGTGAGATTTAACAGGAATTACAGGCTTATAGTCTTAGAGATTATATTTAAGAGGCAATAAAGATGTTTTATTACTATGTTGTGAGACTCTTTCCCAGTTACTCTGTATTTCAACTTCAAGGAGTTTTTTTTAATAAATAAATAAATAATCTGCAAAAGGTGCTTCTGTGTGTGGTGTGCTTCTCCTGGCAACCATGTCCTGTCATTGCCTGTTACGTGACCAGACAGGCACAGGCAGCCAGGCGGCTTTTGAGGATGACCAAATGGACCCTTCTGCGGGCTGCAAGTCAGGAGAGGGCCTGTGTGGTTTTTGGACACCACCAGGCTGGAAGGAGAGGCAGTGAGAAGCGGGATGCCATTGGCACAGGCCATGGGCAGGGTCACAGAGAGCCCCTGGCCGAGCTCCCATTGTGCAGCCCACTGCAGCACGGCCCCGGGGGCAGGGAGGAGCAGGTTCAGTCTGATGCCAGTGTCCAGTGTCTGAGATTTGTTATGAACTCCCTCCACGTGGTCAGGGGATGTTTTATCTTTCCCTGGCTGTTTCCTCACGGTGATTCAGCAGCTCTCTCCAGTCTCTACAGTGTGCTGTTGTCCCTCCCTGTTGACGAGGATGGAAGAAGGCCGGTCATTACTGATGGTAATGGCCCCCTCACCCATGGCCCCACCCCGGTCTTCAAGCAGCATCAGCTCATGCTTCACTCTGTATCAACTGTGTCTATGGGTGGCTTTCCCAGGAAAAGGTTTTCCTGCTTGGCCAGCTGCTTCTGCCCCTTCCTCACCACTCCAGACCCCCGTGACCTGTGCTGCAGCTGCCCGGCCTCCTCCATCCCTGCAGCCAAACCCCGGAGCTCCTTGGAATCCAGGTTTCTTTGCAATTTGTAACTGTAAAAGGCCAGAGATGAAGCAGAGGACCTCTGTGTATTCTGAAAATCTGTCGTGTTTATTGCTTTGACACTAAAAGACTGACAAGACTAGGAAGTCCTGTGAAGTATTAACAGCAAGAGTCAGCAATGACAGAACAGAGCTCTGTTCAAAAGCTGGGCAGTACGGTACAGCAGGAGGAGGTGCTGGGGGAGGAATCATAAGCCCTGAGGAGAGACAGCGTGGAAAACACACACGAAAACCCAAAATACAATTAAAAAGCCAAGCTACCACAGCATGAAGCACACAATAGGCTCTATCTCTGCTTACAGCTGGGGTGTCTACTCTACATTTTTCTATTTGAGACTATCTAAAACACATATAACAAGTGCTGTGGGTCTATGGGCCACATGTTTTGGTTGTGCTGGAAAGCATGAGGTCAAAAAAAGAAAAATAGTAAGTCACACGTCCTCAGATCCCTGAGAATCACAGCACTGAGCTGCTCCACAAGCGGGAGGCAGTCACTTTTACATGTGTGTTTGGGCTTTTTTGCCTCTAGCAAAGACGCGAGCTTTGGTTTCAAAGCAGCAGGATGGGCAGACATTTAGGGAATGTGCCTGGCTTGCATCTTCAGCTCCCAACCCCCAGCTCCACTACGTTCTCTGCCTCTGTCACTTGTCCCACCAGCCTGCTTCAAGCACTTGCACTTTTCCTGTTTGTGGTACAACCAAAGCTGTGAATCTCTTTGGGCTGCGTAAACCTTAAGGAGGAGTAAGAAAAAAAAAAAGTAAAACAAACAAAAAAACCCACCCCCAAAACCAATACCTCTGGTCAAAATAATTTTTTCTCCAAGTAGAATAAAATCTCTCCATCATGTTGACCCAATCCTCCCCACAACTCGTTGTTGCTGGGCAGTGACCACAGCCATGCCCAGCTCCCCTGTCTGTTCCCTGGAGCTGGCACACAGGAGAAGCTGGCACCTGGCACTGGGCAGAGCTGCTGCGGACACATAAATAATTACAGTCACACCTGTGTGGGTGAGTGAGGGGACGCCTCTGGCCTTTGGCCACAAGCACTAGTATTGGTTCGGGGGTTGTTTTTTTGTCAGAGCTGGTTTTCTTGGTGTGTCAGTGTGCGTTGCTCCATGGCAGTGCTGCGGGGGCAGCCCGGGGCTACGGAGGCGCAGCTCCACACCTGTGGCGGGACAGCCCAGGCACCTCCATTCCCAGGGCTCCTCAAGCCTGCCGCAAACAGCCGGGGTGCCCCCGCCGTGCCCCGAGTCCTCGCAGCCCAGAGCCGCCCTGGCGCGGTCCTTCGACAAAACCGGCACCCGCTGCGGCCCGAGGTGGCGTGTGGAAGGTGCCGCGGCGGCCGCGGCCTCAGCGCGGGCAGGGCCGGGCTAGTAGAGGTCGGCGCTGTTCCTGTGGGCCCGGGCNAGGCGTACATGCCGGCCGGCACGGCCAGCACCATGGCGCACACGATGACCACGATGTGGATGAGCTTCTCGCGCTGCTCCATCTGGCTGACGTCGCTGCCCGTGACGAAGACGACGCACTGGCCCTTGCGGGGAGCCTGGTTGCGCACGGCCACGCACACCTCGTACTTGGTGGCGGGCAGCAGGTCGGTCACCGAGTAGGTGTTGACCCCGGGCCCGATGTAGATGGTATCCTTCTGGGCGGCGTCGTAGCGGCCCACCAGGAGGGTGTACCAGGTCTCCCCCGGCTCCGCCGCCGCCGCCGCGGCCGCGAACCACTCCAGGGTGATGCCGTAGACCGTCTGCTTGGCGATGCGCACCTCAACGTGAGCACCCGGCTCCGCGGGGGCCATGGGCGCCCAGCCGCGGGGGGTGGTGGACGCCCACGGGGCCACCACGCGGAGGTTGATGGCTACCGAGGTGTTGCCCAGGAAGTTTGCGGCTGTGCAGGTGTAGTTGCCGGCGTCTGCTGGCCGTGCCGCCGGGATCAGCAGCTCCGAGCGGACGGTGTCCTCGCTGATGGGCTCCGTGGACACTGTGGGCAGAGGTGAGTGGGTCAGCGGGGAGCCACCGTGCCCTTGGCCAGCCCCAAGGTCGGTGTGGGATGGGGCCTACTCAGGACCCGCCCTGCCCAGGGAAGGCAAGAGGGGGACAGGAATGTGCCAGACCCCACAGAGATGACAGCAAAGTGTTGGCTGTCTGAAAGGCGATAAACGCATTGGGACACCCAAGCACGGGATACGTGGAGCCTGTCCGACCCGTGTCCCAGTACAGGCAGCTGGGGAAGCTGCTGTGGGCAGAGGCCGAGCTGCCCATCTGCCATCAGCATTCTTAGGTCGGGGCAAACCAGGAGAGGCACCGAGGAGGCACAGCAACATTTTGGGCACATGCTCCATCCTCTGTTAAGATTAAAAATGTCAGTCTCAAGAGGCTCTGCCCAAAATAGGTATATGAAGCCAGGAAATGTTGGGCTGGAAGTGAAATGCAGTTTTAAGAACAGTATGAAACCTTGTCATCTACCCAAACAGAGGTGTGTGCCTGTGGTTGAGAAAAACCTGTATGTAATTAATCAGCAGGTGCTTGTGGAAAGACACACAAGTGCTGCTACAGCGCTGCAACTGAAGCAAGTATCAGCCCAGGATTAAGGGCTAATGCTATCCTATTTAGGTAGCTGGCTTATTAGGAGCACACAGAACCTGCGTGGGCTGCCTGTTTTGCCTTATTACCTTACCTGATGAAAATAGCAACTTGTCTTATTGAAAGCTCTTAGTAAAAATAAATGTGAGAGAGGACGGATTGGGAGGAAGAAGAAAAGGTCTCATATTACAACACATTTGCTAAAGAATATGAACAAGCGAGACTTCAGGAAAACAACAACCTCTGTTTCAGTTGGTAGAACATGAATGGACACAGGAAACAGGGCTGCACAGTTTTGTGTTTTGTGTAGTATTTCTTGAGGCAATACATGGGAATCGTATAGGAACGTGCAAGTCTGTGTATATGTGTGTGGGCTCCCAGGAACGTACATGCAAATATAATTATACAGAGCTTGTGCATATATATGGAGTATATAATATATATAGTAAAATATGTAATATTTTATATATAGTAAATATACATGCATATTTAGATAACTATGTATTTATTAAATATGTACAACTAATACAGGATTAGTAGCTCCTACATCATGTGTCATGAGGAAAGAGCTGCTACTTAAAATCCACAAGTAAGATAATTGTGTAAAAATGAGGCCATGCTCCTTTCATCTTTTGACTGATATCCTGCATGAAGCAGCTCTTCTTATGCTGGTCAGATGTGCTTAGGTGCACAGGATGATTAAGGTCATTTGGATTATTGCCACCACAATAACTGTGATGCTCTGAGGGGGCTGGGTTGCTGTGGTGACTGTGATGGCCTGCAGACCTACGTAAGTAGAATAGCACAGCATAAATTTTTAATTAAAAAAAAGAAGAAGAAGAAAAAAAAGCTTTGCTTACCATTAAATGCCCTTAAAAGTTTGAGTGCATAGGTCCACCAGACAGCTGGGGAAGGGCTGGCTTGCACAAAGCAGGTCAGGGTGATGTTTAACCCTGCTGGAACTGTCAGGTTGGTGTCAAGGGCTGAGGTCAGGGGCTTCGTGCAGCTGTTAAGCTCCACTTCATGAAAAAACTTCCCTGTCCTGAATTTCGGGCCTGAGCAAGTTAAATAGGAATTCATCAGAATAATAGGTGGGCCCACAGACTTGATAAACTGGACAAATCCCCGCAGGCGACAGTCGCAAATCCAGGGGTTGTCATGGAGGGCCAGGACGGCATTGGAAATAGCTTCTAGCGGCCCCTCCGTCCTCTGGCTTCTCTGGTAGACGGGCCAGTTGTAGAAGACATCCCTGGATATGATGGTAAGCTGATTTGAGGATAGATCTAAGTAGGTCAGGTTGGGCAGATAGCGGAGTGCGTGTTCTGGAAGGACATCGAGCCGGTTGTGCTTCAGATCCAGGATTTTCAGAGTCGGGGTGTCTTGAAATGCTGTCCATGGCACCGAACTTAACTTGTTCCCTTGCAAGCGCAGCTCCTTCAGAGCTGGCAGATATTCCAGGCTCTTGATGTGCATCACTGTGATGTTGTTAAAATTGAGCCAGAGGTACTCCAAGGCACTAACGTTCTCAAAAGACCCACGAGGCAATTCTGTTAGGTGAGAATTTTCTATTCTAATTTTCCGGATGTCCTGAGGGATGTTTGCAGGGATCTGCCTCAGCAGTGCAGACATGCAGAGCAAACTCCTAGGGAGGAAACCAGAAAATTTTCCAGGTCACACACCACGTTTGAGGCCAATAAACCAGCTCCCTATGCAGATGTACAGCACTTGAATAATTTTAAGATATTGTATATAGGGCACGCATAAGCCATCCATCCATCCTTCCCTGGGGTGTACACCAATTTTGCCATAAAGAATGCAATTAAGTCATAAAAATGGCTATGTATGTAACTACATATCTCAGAGAAATAAGAGAAATCTCATTCTATGCTCAAGATAGTACAATTCGAGTATTAGAGGTGGCACTCCATGCATCAATCTGCTTGGTTTTGGTGCTCACATCGTCAGCAAGTTCCTGCTGGGGCTGTCTGAGCCTCTTCACTGGTGCTACAGCAGGGGTAACAGTGTTCTTACCTTCCAAAGCTGTCCTGAGAACAAGAGCATCCTGTGATGCAAGATGAAACAGATGGGTTAATCTTGTGGAAGGCCAGAAGAAGAAGAAAAATATGACAGACAAGGTCCATATTCTCCTTTAAGAAAGCACTGTGCAGGAGTTTGCACCAAACACGCCAACAGCCTCCAAGAAGCAAATCCTATTAGCTGTAATCTTCCTTGACGCAGAAATAAATCCTGCTTGGGGACCCAGCCCTGAGGAAGACAGTGTGGTTCTCAGTCTGTGTCCAAGTGCTAAAAATCACCCCCAGGACCACTCTTGGCATTTCTCCTCCAGCTGAGGGCATTCTGACAGACATATTTATTTGGTTGGTAATATGAAGATGGAGCCAAAACCACTTCTTTTGCCAAGCTCTTGCAAGTAATTAACCAGGCCAATTTTTTTTTTTTTAATTACAAGGGGTCTGTCTCTCTCTCCTATATTCTAATGGCGTTTATCAAGGTAGAAAGCCACAGTAAAGGCCAGACTTCACAGCTGTAATTTGCCATCATGCCCCATTGCACAATCCATCCTCCCCCAAACCCTGCCCACAGTGCTGTGCAGGGTCTGTTCTAGTCACAGCGAGCACAAAACCTGCTCTCCAAACTAGGATGTTAAGGCATGGAAGCATAAGTACCTTTTTCCTCTGAAACGACTCCTCCTCCCCATAGGAACTCAGTTCTTACGCACTGGTAGTGAAAATAGCAACATAGCTGTGGCTGGTCTATGGGTTTCTCTGAGAAGAGTATCTTGGAAGTCAACCTCTTCCATATAAATATAAAATTTCAGTGCCATTCTCTGGCTTCCCTCTTAACACACTTGCCAGCTGCCTTTCAGTCATCTTGAAAAACTAAGCCGTTCTCAGAAGGGATTTTGAGTAACCAAATTTATTGCTGTCTTTTAATCCGAAATAGCAGGTTTCAGTTATGCTTTCCAAGGAGTTCTGCGTTCTCCTGGGGCCATCTAGTGTGGATGGCCTTCACTACAGCCTGGCACGGGAGCACGCCTGGGAAAAGGGCTGCAGCTCACTGCCCGTGGGTGTGACGCTGGGTCACAAAGCGAGATTAGCCTGAACCTACTTAACCTCCAACCTATGGGACCAGGATAGAAAAATATTTATAGTGTGGGGGCTTAGAGCTATATGTGGCTCTCAGGGTTGTGCTGCTGTCAGCCTACAGAAGACACAGGCTTGATTCTGCAGCATTTAAATTGACAGGAGCTTTTATTTCATGGCAGATCAGCAAAATGAACTGGTAGGGAAACTTGTGGGGACTGGTACAGTGCTCTGTTTTGGTCTCCCATGTACAGGGAGCAGGCCACAAGGAGTGGGCCTGTGGGGATGCTGTTGCTGGCAGTGCCTCACATCTAACCACAGGCATGTGGGATTTTTATGGTTTGGGTTGTTCAATTGAAATATTCCTTATTTGTCCATGGTGCAATATTTCATTTTTCAGCAACTGCCCTACATTTAAACGCGTCAGTGAGCCGGGAGTGAAGGGGGAAGGCTGCTGCTGGCCTGTAGCTCAGCAGATGCAGCAGCTATAAATCCCCCAGCAGGGGGGCGGTGGCTGCTGAGGAGTTTCTTGGTGAAGCTGCTGCTGTTGCAGTGGGGGTGGCACCGCTACAGCCCCTGTCACCTGGGGCACACACTCGCTGTGCACTCGCCACGTAGCCTAGGCAGTAGAGGGGACACCCATGGGCAGGGCTGCCTGGCTAAACTGAGGGTGTTGCAGGAGCAACAGTGGCGGCTGCCATGGGAGGGTGAGTCCTTCCCGTCATCCATCAGCCACCGAAGCAGAGGGACTCAGGGACCCCCATGCCCCCCCAGCAAATGCCACAGTCACCAGTGCCTTTGGTCTTCTTCTGTGGTCTGCCCTGAAAATATTCCCTAATAAAACAATTATATTATTATTTTATTATAATAATTTTATATTTTTACAGTTTATAATAATAATATAATTTTACACTAACAAGATATTACAAATTAATAAAATAATATAATATGAAATAAAATTATAAGTAAAATAATTCAACATAATATATACTAGTATATAGTAATACAGTAAACTAAATAATGTAAAATAATTTTGCTATAATAAAATCATATAATTTTACCCATTACAATAGGCAATAACAGTAACAAACTGTTTGTGATGTAGTTAGTTAGAAAACTCCTGGGTGTCAGGAGCAAATCCTGGAGTTTGCCCATGTGTGAGCTGCAGGGCCTGGGAGAAGAAAGCTTTCAGCAGAGGCAGAAGAAAACCAGTGCCTTGATGTGTTTGGCTTTAGAGGTGATGGGACACCTCCCTGTGATGGGATAAACGGCTGAGGTGCCCCCAGATCATTGGCTTGTTCAGTCATGATGGACAGGTGGGAGCCGTGAGGGATGGAGACACCCATCAGTGCCTGGGGTCCGAGGCAGATGGGACAGAAAACTGCACACATGGCGCCGGGGTTGGGATCCTTTGGCTGTCCCAATGGCACCAGGAGGGACAGCAGGAGGAATTCACCACTTTCAAGGCCCAAAACCTCCTTTGCTTGAAAGGAAGGGCCCTTCTTTGCCACCTTCACCCCTCTCCTGCATGGCCCACAGGGAGGGTCTTAAATTACATGGCAGCTAAGCCACATCTTAAAAAAATTTCTCATGAAGAGTGAAGTGTTATTTATTTACAGGTTTATGTACAAACTGCTGGAGTTTCTCTCCATGTACATCTTCAGGCACAGAACAGGTGCACAATGCCCCATGTCCTTTAAATAAATTATTTGTTTAACAGAAAAAATAACAATTAAGAATTGCAATTGTTTTACTTTTTCTACATGAGAATTCCTGCCAGTCCCACCTATCTTCTATAGGGCTGGAAAATGGCCTTTCAAAGAGTAGAGTTAGTCAGTACCATGGGCCAATGTTCTGGCTGCTTTATGGCTGATATTTATTTGCTGCTGAGAGGCCATTTATCTAAATATATCCAAACTCCGAGTGTACTCAGAAGGTTCAGCATTAACCCGAGAGTCCAGTGGTGAATTACTTATCAAAGTCGGATGAATTAGGGTAGAGAGAAGGGGGAGGAGAAAGGGGGGAGGGGGAAGTAAGGGAAATAAATCCCCCAGTGTTTGCCACAGCCGTTATGCTTATGTTCCCTACTGGAGTGGGATTTTGCTGCCTTTTTAATTCAGCCCAGTTTATGCCTGCTTGTAAATTTAATGGTCACTATTGTGACAGCAGATGTCCACTCAGTTCAGCTGCTCTTTAACATCATGTGGCACCCTGGCTGAAGCCAAAATGCAGAACAAGCTGTCTAAAACTCAAGCTGTCAAAATAAATCTCCACAGAGACAGTGTCTGCTGGTCTATGGGAAGTGCAGTTTCAGAGACTGCGCTGATTGCCAAAGCAAATGCCAAGAGATCACCCATTGTGCGCTCCCAGCTATGGCCAGAGTCAAACTCCATCTTGAAATGACATTTCTTCTTGTAAGAAATCAAGTCTGGGCTGATGCTTTTCAGTTAGTCCCTCTGCCACGGCTTTCAGTGTTAGAAATCACTGCTGGGCAGGACATAAGTGTTGAAGGCTGCAGTTGGGTGTTTCAGACAGTGCATGTACCAAAGTGTTTGAAAAATGAGTAATATGGTGTAATATGGTTTAGTGGGCATGGTGATATCAGTCCAAGCTTGTTTAAAGGGAGTGCAGTAGGAGATGTTTGCTTTGGTTCTTACAGCACATCTTGAGAATTGACTTTAACCAAGAAAGTTGTTGGCAGGGATAAATATTCTCCTTTCCCTGCTGAAACCAGGTGCCTAACAGCCCTGCTGTAACAACAGAAAATATAATCCAGTGAGGTATTTATCTTTACATGTCTGATACCACAGAAAAGCTGACCCAGAGCCTTGAAGTCACATCACCTTCCTTAATGGTGTGAAATTTCACTCACAGTTTAGCAAGTACAGGGTTTCTCCTCTGACCAACACCAGACGAGACAGAGCTTGTACAGGTTTGTACCTATTGCCTACCCTGTATGAACCACCAGTGCAGTAGAGAAGGCTTGTCTTGAACAGCAGCAGCTAAGATGATAAACTGTGATGCCTCACCTATGAGACAGTGAGAGCGGACACAGGAATGACAAAAGAAAAAATCATATTTATTCTATTTGGGATCACTATTCAAAGTACAAAAAAAATCCAGTGGAGTCTGTAAAATTGAACACATCCACAGTGAATGTCCCAGGATGATCCCTCCATCCTCCCCTCCTCACAAGCAGAGAGTGCCAGTGCTGGCCCAGCTGGTGCCTTTTCCACAGCCAGCTCACAGCCCGAGGGTCGCAGCAGGTCAGAGCTGCTCCTCACCGGGGCTGGGTGCAGCAAATGACCCAGCTCGTGTCTCCAGTGTGCTGAGAAGTGACTATCTCTGGTTCCCAGTCACCTCCTGCAGACCTGACTCACAGGAAAGTCCTTGGGCAGTAGGTGCACTCCGTTCACCGCAGGAAAACTTCAGGACAGCCTTGGTTCTTCAGGAGCTTACCCATCCAGGGCCAAGGCAGGCTGAGTTCTGCACAGCCCAGTGCTCCTGCTGCATTTGTGGGCAGGACCCAGGCTGACATACAGCAGTTCTTGCAACTCAGCACAAAAACTGCTACTGGAAGGACAGTTTTTTCCTGGCTCTAGTAGTCAGGCTGGGACCAATGAACTTTATAAATAAGGAATAGATCTATTATGTACCACATGTTTCATCTGTTAGTTTGTTGCATTAAAATATATAATTTTACAAAACTTTATTTGTAAACCTAAAAATCTACACAGTCCAGTGATACCAGTAGCATGAATTATGGGGGATAATTCAGGGATTGACAAATTCTCCCAGTACAAGAGAAGTTCCTTATCATTAATATAAGGAATACAGGGAGTCCTATCAGAAACTATTGTGATGCACCCCTGTTGCTGGTATTTATGTTGAGATCAAATGACTTGCTTTTTTCATCAGGCCAAGTAATCTGACATAAATGAAACCCTTCTGTACAAGGAGGACTTGCAAAACCCATGCAGAGCTCCGTTCCAACCAGTGAATTTTGTTAATCCACAATGTACATACACATCCAGAATGTGAGTGGAAGTCTTTCCAATAAATTTACAAACACACATTTCAGAACAATTCAGCAAGCTTTATCCGTTACCATTTCAACTTGGCTGGATCTTTCCCATTCAACATTTGGCAGAACATACATAATTTTCTTCATGAATAATATTTATTACACAGAGAAAAACGTTATATACAGTACTACTGCATGAGGGACTTGAGTGGAAAATTACACGTCTGGGAATTACTTTGTGATAAGCACTCAGATCCAAATTCCAGTGAAGCTGCAGAACTTAAATGACTGATCGGTTCACCCTGACTATGAAAGTACATTTAGATTAATATTAGACAGGTTTTTTTCAGGGTCCTTGAACTTGTAAAATGTTTGAAACCCAAAAGTCTGCACTGAGCCACTGCCACCACTGAGACCATAATCAGGAATGGCTGATGTGTGCATGGCCAGTGGTCAGACACCAAATCACTTTTTGCTGCTCTGCACAGAGCAACTTCTTTCCATGACCAAGTCACAAGTGCCTGGCTGATGGTGTGGGTCTTCACCATCAGTTTTGCCAGGAGCACAGGCAGCAATGACAGGGCTTGTTTGGGAGATTTTTACAAAACTGTCTAATGTAGATTTTCCAGTGTGATTACGAAGCATTACGACACCACACACAATGTGCAAAGTAGGCTATTGTATGGTTCTTACCTAGCACAGCTGGTATAAAACATATTCTACTAATTACAGTACAGATACAAAATGCCAGCTAGGACTGATACTGAAAGACCTTTGCTCTTGTTCAATAATATCTTAAGAATAGATTTTAGGGCCAAAATGTAATCAGAAAATGCTCTCTATTATGCATTCTTAGGAGTGGATTGGGTTTTGGCTCTTGATTTCTATCTCCTTTGCACATTTCTCTGAATTCAGAGCATAGAGTTGTGATTATGTTGGACGTATTAGGGTTTCTGTACATCTCTGTTAAGTGATCTATTAAGCATTGAGCTGCACTTTTCATGCAAACATGGGGGATGTAAAAGATGAGGCTCTCCATCTTAACCTTCTCAGATATTTGTATCAAAATTACTAAACACTCCCGTTTGTCAACCAAAAAAAAACGTAAAAAGAGCTGAGAATAAAATACTTTGCATATTGCAGAGCAGGTCCTAGACAACACCAAGCAGAGCACACTCAGAAATGTTGCTTAATGTCCTCACACATAGTGTGCACACTTCATTTTACAGGAAAAAGAAACAAAAAGAAGTGGTCCAGGAGAATGAGGCCATTATCATAGAAGCTTTTGACTGGGTACAAAGCAGCAAACCCCAAGTGGTGTGAGCAACATGTTTCTGTAAAGCTTGGGCACCATTTACCCTCTTGCATCCTCTTCCAGAACATGTCAGAGACAGAAGCATGGACAGGATGGCCTGCAATGCTGGAGCAGAGTCACACATACAGCCACGTGCTTTCCACTGGGCGAGCTGACAGTCAGCCTAGGTCCTGTCAGCAGAAGTATTCATTAGGCTGTCCCTCTATCTTTGGTATGGCTTCCGAGTCCACGCTGGAGCGGGCAGACAGCAGCCTGTTCGACTCGTCGGGGGTGTGCCTGGTCAAGTATTCTCCTTCCACACCTTTTGCCTTGGCCCCAGGAGACAGGCTTTCAAAGGTGACGTAGGATTCCTGAATTTCCTTGGGTTTTCGCACAAAGCATTTTTTGCAGCGCCGTTTCAGCGCTCCACAGCAGACCACCAGTGTCAGAGGAACAGCAATGACACAGGCCACGCTGATGACAACCACATTGATGAGCTTCTGCGTCCCTCCCGCACTGACAACTTCATCTGTGGAAAATATGATGCACTGCTCCTTCCTGGGGATCAGCCCTTTCACACAGACACACGCGATGTATTTGGTCTTTGGCAGCAGCCCATAAACAGTGACCTTGGTCTTCCCCGGCTCCACGTTGATCCGCCGCATGTCCCTCTCCCCAAAGACAGCATAGAGGACACTGAACACCGTGGTGTTCTTTGCCGTAGGCGCCTTCCAGGCCAGGGTGATGCTCTGGTCGGTGTCCCCTATCACCCTGACAGACCTCACCATCCGCTCTGGCTCCTGCTGGCCCGTGGTGGGGCTCACCAGCAGGTTCTGGGAGTTGCTGTCTTGTGCCACATCCGGGAGGAGAAGCCCATCTCCGGTGCCCGCTCCAGCCCCCAGGGTGGGCACGGTGGAGGCGCTGATGACGTACCTTGCCACCAGTTTGTCATTGTAGGCAGCTGCCTCCATCCCGCTCGCCTTCCCATTCCATGTGCCTTTGCCGTTAGAGTTAGGGTCATCCGTGCTTTCTGAGTCTGTGATGATGAGTGAGATGAACGCCTCTGTCGCCCCCAGGAAATTCTTTGCTTTACAGATGTACTCCCCAGAGTCAAGGTAAGAGACTACAGGCAGGCCCAGGATAGACCAGCTCATCCCATCACTGGAAATCTCTTGGTGAACTGCAAGGCAGGAAAAATGTTAAATAAATAGGCAATAATAAATGGAATTAATATCATGTTTATAAAATATTAAGACTCCATCACCCAGTATCAGCTCGATAAAGTATATGATAAAGAATCATCATTTCAGCTTGCCACCAAGAACATTACAAAATCAAAGTAAATCTAAGAAAAGGACAGTAACACTATAATTAGATTATGTCAGGATTTAAACTGCTTCAAAATGAATGCGAAACATGTGATGCTGTTTCCTCCAAATTGATGTACAGCTTTAAAACATAACAGGAAAAGTTCTTCCATTAAAAATAAAAGCTTGAAAATTCTTACATAGGTACAATACTTAAAAGAGTGGAAAGAGCAGGCAGTAACATGTTCTATTTGAGCATTAGATGCAGACCTTGGAGGCAAAGAAAATAGAAACAGTGGAGATTTTATTGTAGTCAATACACATGGACTAGCCTAAAGTATATGGAAAAATAGATGAAAGACAATATCCTTTCTACTGTCTAATTATTGCAGGTGTTTGTCCTTACACAGGTGTGACCACTTACCACCAAATGATATGGACACAGCTGAGGGTTGATTTGCTCACGTGATTTACTTGGAGGCTAAAACTAGCTTTTTATGCCTTTTTCTATTGGTGCAGAGAAGAAAAAAAAAGAAGAGTTGGGATCTTGTGGAAGGGTAAAGCACCCTCTTTGTTATTTAACCAGCCTCCTTAGGATGGGCATGCACTGTCTCAGCCCTTTCCCACTGAAAGGTAAATCAGGGAGATACCTGAAAGGCAAAGGTAAGAGGATGCAAACTTCTCCCAAGCCCTCTTGGGGTCAGGATCCAGCCTTGGCTACCAGGGCCCCTTCCAATGGCAGCGAAATACAAAGTTACTTTTTCGGTTTAAGTATTTGCTGAATGGGTATATTAAAAAACATAAAACCATGTTAAAAATATGGCAATTACCTGTACGTACAGACTGTGGGCTGTTTCTCACTCCTTTCTGTTCAGAATACCAGCATTTCAAATAGTCAGATTATAACATTGGCACAGAAGCTGCCCTTGCTGAGAAATAACCTATCTTTTCAGCCAACTTTTTATGGAAAGGTGCTACCATCTGATTTAATGGGGCACTAAATACATCATTCTCAGTTGTAGCTCAAAGGAAACTCAACATAGGTTTCAGGAAATCATCCTGTTTTGTTTTATGGTGGCTCTCTTTCAAGTGTTGGAGGGATGTCTGCAGCATGATGGGTACACATTATCATTATGAGGAGCAGCTCTGCTACATCCTGCACATCGTGTATGACAGAGCAATGACTTGTGCAGATCCCAAAAAATTATATTTATTACAAATGGTTCTACTGCTGTGAAAGAAAATTGCTCTCTTCCCTGTTCTGTGCACTGAGGAGCCCTGTAAGCCTTTGAAGCTCAGACCCCATACTTAGCAATTTATCTGCTGAGTTTAGATCCTCTATGAAAGTCAGGGCAGGACTAGGACACAGGAGTATTCAGGGCACGTTGAAGGCAAGAAAGTTCAGACCCTGACTGAAAACTTGTAAGAAAAAGCTAAGGACAACTGTCTTCAGTAGAGCAAAGGTTTCTTCCCTAAATTTCCTGCACATTAAAGGACCAACATTGCAATTATGGCTCCAAACATTCTTGTGAATGGAAATGAAAACAAGATCAGTCACAAAACCAGTGTCTGTGTGAAAGTTTCCCCCACGGGAGGGGTGAGCACAGAAGAGGTGCTCAGGACCAGGTGGTCAGGGTTTCTTCCACAGAGCTTTTTCCCCAGGAGACCTTGTCAGTCTATCAGAAGGGAATGATTCCTTGGGGACATTCCCACTGAAGTGTTGTATCCTTCAGCAGCTTAGTGGCTTTTT
The DNA here is from genome assembly GCA_013397725.1 of Rhagologus leucostigma. NCBI lineage: Eukaryota > Metazoa > Chordata > Aves > Passeriformes > Rhagologus > Rhagologus leucostigma. Next base: position 3,257,137 of record VZTD01001928.1, on the reverse strand, counting down.
TTGTCTTAATATATCAGTTATGTTGTATGTTTGCAACCTTTTCTTGCTTCTGCAGCAGATCTGACTCCCAGTCGAATTCACATCAGACATCTCTCTGCCAGAGATGTTGCTAATTGATTAGCAATAGAATAGATTAATAGAATATAGAATAATAGAATAATTCAGTGGGAAGCCTTTTCAGTGACTGAGTAACTAACTAACTGAAAACAGCTTATTGCTACGGTTAGAAATACTTCATTTCTTTAGCTCCAACAGATTTGCAGAAAATCCCTTGACTTGTCTCACCACTACAGCTGCTATGAAACAAAGCAAAACCAACTTCTTACACATGATAATATACATTTATCTGATAATATTTAGATCAAAGTGTAAGTAGTTTTATAGTCTATAGAATGCGAGAGTGGATTACGCCTGCTGCAGGTCTGCCTCACTTATTCCACGTGTGCAGAAAAGCTTGAACCAAACCCACCTGTGCCATTCAGCTGAGCCCCGTCAGCTCTCCTCCAGCTGAGCTCGGGGATGGGCACGCCCGTGGTCCCACACCGCAGCAGCACCGTGCTGCCCAGGATGGTCTTCACCTTGGCTACAGACGTGTGCACAACGGGGCTCTGGCACTTCCTCAGCTCCACCTGGCTGAAGAAGACTCCTGCGAGGCTCCGGGGGGTGAAGCATTTCAGCCTGGGCTCAATGAAGGCTATGTTGGGAGACTGGAAATTTAGGAAATGGACCATTTCATACAGACTGCAGTCACACACCCAAGGATTGTCTTGCAAGCCTGTCAAAAAGAAATCAGGGCACTAAGTCACTCCAACAGCACCTTTTGTTTCTGCCACTTTTGTTTCTATTTTTCAGCAGGACAAAGTGTGATAGGCTCCCAGTCTGCTCTGCAAGAACTGCCTGTGCAGGAATGGGGGGGGTGTCCCCCCTCACTGCTGTTGGCTGAGCCTGATGGATCCCACAGTTGCCAGAATGGAATAAATGTGGCTTGCTAAAGTATCTCAAAATCTGGATCTGAAATCATATTCTTTAAGTTCAAAGCAGGATTATTCATATCATGAAAACATTGTGAGTCGTGCATATGAAGAAGCAAAACAAGTTATTATAAACACATTTAGTTCCAGGATGAAAAAAACAAGTAGTCATGGGAGAAGGGGTGTGGATTCTTTTGGCATGAGGAGACTATGAAGTCTCTTTCTTAGACAGGCCAGAAAATTCTTCTCACTGGACATTCTTAAAATATTAGCCAGACTGTTGTGCCACTTTTCACACCTGCAATAGCTGTACCTGATCTTACTTGCCTGTCACAGTCCTCTTCCAGCCCTGTTATTCTAAGTTATTTTCATTATTTTGGAAATCAGTTGTTTTTCCTGAAATGCTAATTTATACTGGATAAGATGAAAGAACTGTTTTAAAGATTACATTGAAGAGTATGCCTGTTATGGTATATAAAAAAAATAGACTATAGCTATATTAAAGCTATACACACAGAACGAGGTATATTGAAAAACACACTCCTGCTTCAGTCTTGGAATGTTTCTTTTCTTCTTTATTCTGCTCTCCCAGTTTACACCTATTGAATTCCAATTCTGAAAAAATGGGACATTATTAAAAATAGACCTGTGAAGATAGTACTGAAAAAGCAGATTTGGAACTAGAGCAATGCATATCCATGAACAGACGTTGCTGTATTCTCATTAAATCTGTGTCATTCTACTTACAAATGTTCACATCCAGCCGTGCTGTGGACAGGTTGTGGTCTCTAACGATTTTAGCTAGCAGAACTGGCACTAGGGATGTTAATGCCATCTAACCCCAGGCACACATTTGAAGCCTAAGCCAGGAGCATGGCTCCCAGGCCTCCTGCCTGCCACAGGAGTGAGCTCTGCTCCCTCCAAGGGGGCTTTGCCTCCTCTGTTCCATGCACAGCCAGCCCAAGGACGTGCCTTGGGGCTGGCACCTGCCTGAAAGTGAAGAGTACTAATATTCCTTCAAACTATTTTAAAGATGCTGCTGAAAAATTTCTTTTTCATTCCATGTCTTCTTCCCTGGGCTTAGAAGAGGATCTGAAAGCGATGAGTCTTGGCAGGAGGTCAATTCTTATAAATTAATATGTTAAAGTGAAGGGAACTAAGTAAATAAGGAACGTTCAGCTTGGCTTTGTTTTTTTATGGCATTTTTGCTAGCAGCTCACTTCTAGTTCATGCACTGGATAACAAATGATCCCAGATTCCCTGGCGAGTGCCTCAGCTCCAGCTGAAGCTGCAGCACCCACAAAGGCCCAGTGAGCCCTTTGCTGCCCTGCACAGCACAGTTCCATGGGCTCACATGGGCATTCCCACGCGGAAAAGCTTGCACCCTCGGCACAGACTATTAGCCAGCAACTTAGCAGAGAAATTACTTCTTCTTGAAGGAGTCTGCAAGCAGGGGCTCTGAAGAGGAATCACAGTGATGCACTGCAGACAAAGGAATGGATTGGGCTGACTCTTTTTATTATTCATGGGTTTTTTATGCCTCCATGAGAAACAGTCATGAACAGAGTGAAACAGAAACATGCAGCTGTGTTTTCCCAACCTGCTCCTGTGAGAGACATGCATTTTATCTACCTGGTTCCTATGGGTGTCCACAGGATTGGACCTAGAAGCTGTTGTGTCTATGCATTACTGCATTAATTTTAGCATTATACTCATATGCCTACATGAATTTTTTAGGATCCTGGCACAATCAACCTGTGCACAGCTGGATACTACTCAATTTGGCCACATGCATCAAGGCATGATCTGTTCTTCTTGATAAAACACTCTCCTAATCTTTATTGGATGGAATAACATTTTTACACGTAACTTGACTCTAAAAATAAAAAGAGAAAAGTAAGATCTAGGCAGTCTTGCCACGAATGAAATGGGCAATCCCAAACTGCCAGTTTTGGCTTAAAGAACTTGTTACTGCATCTGGCAAAACAGGATAATGAAACACCTGCTCCTTCCTCTCCTGATGCTAGTGAAACCTTCAGCAACATCTGCTAAGGACACTAAAAGCTTTGTAAGGTGGCATTTTGTATCTTTTTAAAGTCTTGTATCTCTTTCCACCACAATCCGGTTTTAAAAACTTTACCTCCCTAAATTTATCGAGGGAACAGAGAACCGCAGGTACTTGCCAGAGTGAGAGGAAACTTGCAGTGCCTCTGCTGAGATGATCGGCAGGTGCCTGAACGCACACCCTTGGCTGCAGAGGCCATACATGCAGATGCCCACACCTCAGTGACCAAACACAGTCAGTGGGGCTGGGTCAGCACGCGGCAAGTGAAGACAGCAGATGGCAACAACTCTGAGCCATCATCAGCCTGCCATGGATTTGAACAGTGAACAATGGCTAAAAGACCGTATAGTAATCCCCTGAACTAGGAAATGTGCTCAGAACCTCACCTGGGCATCCTGCAACTGAGAGTCAGCTGTGAAATACCCTGACACAAAAATGGGTACTTGTCCCAAAGCCATACCTCTGAGGAGCCTACAACTGCCACCAAAAAGGGTATTCTTGGAGCTTCATAGCTGCCCTTCAAGGCAGCGCTGTCTTGGTGGGTTTGGGTAGACTAGGGTTTAATTCTGTGTGAACAGATAAACAAGGCTCTGGGAAGACACAAACTTGCAGCTCTGACCCAGATTTTATGCCCAGTCGTGGCATTATTCCTCTTTAACTTGGGCATAATAAATTATCCATCCTTTTCTTTAGTTCTGCTTAAAATGGGTCAATTCCATACACAGTGTTACTAGAAAAGAGCACACAAATGATGAAGAGCTGTAAACATATTTGTATTTCTATCTAAAATGGCAGTGGCAATAACTAAAAAAGCCTTGAACGAGAGTCACCCGTTTTGTGCTACGAAGAGTCAAGCAAGTGATCAAATTTATGGCATAATAAGCTGGGTGTGATTAGCCTGAGGTGAGTTTGTTAATATGCCAATGAATTTACACACATTATTTGGGGTATTAAATTGTATACATATAATAGTGGTGTACTTGCTATGGTAACCACAGTGGGTGAAAATGCTGCAGTAAGATGAGGAACTCTTTGACATTTGTGCCTCCTGCAAAATGGCAGGCACTTCTCTTACCTAGGATGATCTTGGAGTTATCATTGGGGAAGTAGGGAACAGCCTGGAAGCTGGCCCAGGTGGCAATGAGAGCCTGAGGAAGAGTCATCAGCTTGTTGCTAGACAGATCCAGGTACGTGATATTCTTGACATAACGAGCAGCATCTGGAGGGACTGAGGTGAGTTCGTTGTTGTGTAAATCCAGAAGCCTCAGCTGTGGCATGCCAGCCAGGCTTTCCCAGGGGAACGATATTAAGTTGTTCCCATCCAGCCTCAGCTCCTGCAGACGACGAAGGCCCTTGAAGGTGATACCACTGAGGCTGGCCAGGGAGTTATAGGGCATCCAGAGGTACTCCAGGTTGTGAAGCAGGTGGAAAGCCTCCCCTGGCAGCCTGCGGATGGCCGTCTTTTCTATCCGAAGCTTGGTTGTATCGACGGGGATGTTCACAGGAGGGAGGGTCATCTCTGGGTCATTACACAGCACCGTCCTGGTGGGGAAAGACACGGACAAGCGAAGATGTGACTTTCTTTTATTTTGAAAAGGCTTTGAAACCTTATTTTAATGCAAGATTTTGATCTGCCTTTCTTTTTTCACGAGATTTATTGTCATTTCTTACTTGCTGCCGAACATCATCACCATAAATACATCAACTTGCAGTAATTCTGTACCTTCTGACTGCAGAGATCAGTGTTGTGCCTCTCCTGGAGTGGTGTGAGTCTGAATCTGGCCCATATAGTGCTCCTGTTGGTTTTTGCTTTCAGTTTTTTTAGAGTACTTATGGTAGACAGCAGTGACAACATTCATGCACAACAGAGGATTCTAGTGCAAGTTAAAACAGGGATCCATAAACTGAACTATAAAAGCCATACAAAAAGAAGCCTTAATGACATGTGGGAGAGCAAGATTTATACAGATTAAATATGAAACAGGAACTCTGGTTTGAGAAATGAGGATAAGAAAGCCATCTAACAGCTCATTGGAAATACTCTGGAGTAAGATCTGCTTTACTATGGGAGGTGTGTAGAGATGGTAGCAGTCACTGCACCGCAGGCACATATGGTCATGAGAGTGAAAGCACAGAAAATTAACTCTTTGGGAAATGCTGTACTGAAAGCAAGGCAGATTTATGTGTTTTAATAATTCCTCCCTATTTCTAATCTCTAGAGGTCAAAGCATGAAAAGCCTATGCTGCATTTTTGCAGCCTTCATACAAGAAATTGTGAATTGGGATTGTAGAGAGCCATGAGAAATGAAGGGAGACAAAACAGGTCTCTCAGGCTGAATTTTAATTTGCCTATCAGCAAGTAGGGGAAGACAAGTTCTTAACTAAATACCAAGACACCTGCAAAAGGTGTCAGGTTAGATAGGCGTGTTCTGCTCCACGTGCTGAACAAGACACCACAAGAAACGTAATGTGATCAGTCAAGTAACGTTTTCTTATCTCACTGCCTCTATAAACAGAATATTATAAAGCTGTCAAAACCAGATTGGTTTTGGGTGAAAGCAATTATTCTTCTACTATCAACCAAAACAAATAACATTGCTGAACTGCTCAGGCAGACTTTCCAGATTTAAATGCTATTTGAGCCTACAGTTAAATTGTTAATTTATAATCAAAACACAGTACATTACTCTCACCTAACACTTTTATTGTGGCATTAAATCCTGCCCACCCTCTGCTGAAAATTGAGATTTTGAGGAAGATAAAAATCTATCAAGTAAGAAAAATCTAGAAATCCTCTTTCAATAAAACATTTTCTTGTGTGTCTAGTCATGTCACAAAATGTTTACTAACAGAAACACTATGGCAGTAAAGCAGAATGCTTCTCATAGTGCCCCTCAACTCTGTCAGTGAGCACTAAACATTTAATCTATGGGATAATCTCCTTCTAGTGAGAAATATGAATCATAATGCAGAAATAAGGTGGCATTATGCTCCTTAAGGGACTAATGGTTATTTGCTTTATTATGTATCTTACTGAAATGCACAACAGCTTTTTGCAGTCACTGAGAGGAAATTCCCCTGGGAACTGTGACATTTATGGAGCAATAATTGGCTCTCATGCTGTTGGACTCCCTTTTAACAATTGCAGGCTACTTGTGTTTCTAGCATGCTGCTTCTTACTGGCAAGGTTTCTAGTATTAAATCTACAGCACCATAAAAGAGATAAGAAAGTAGAGCTATTTCATAGGGTTCCAAAGTATTTCATTTCAGTAATGAAAAAATATTTCAGTCTAGAAAAGTTTATTACAAAGGATTTTGCAAATACTGTGTCTCTGTCACAAAACCTCCTCTGCTGTGAACCATACCTTATGAAAATACGGCCTCTATTTTCTTTAAGTCAGATACTTTGTGATTACCCTTCAGAAGGACTCTTGTAACAGTCCTCCAGAGAAATGTACGTACAATGGCTTTGCATTCAAAGATGGATGTCCTTCTGGTCTTGTCTTCTTTTTTAACGGAAAGTTTCCAGTCTGAGAATGAACTTTTTTTTTTTTTTTTTTTTTGTTACTGTCTGGTTTTTTAGTTCATTCTTGTCTGAAGTCTATTGCTATGCCTAAAATCTCCAGCTGAAGGATTTTTTAAGTAAATTGCTGGGCTTGGTACCACAATGTGAATCAAATCTAGTCACACTTTAGCAACAAACCAGCAGAGAAGAATAAATAAAACCTTTAAGAACCAGAATTTTCAGCATAAAGGTAAAAAAAAATAAAATGTTGTTTAAATTTTATTCCCTTTTTGCCGTTACACCAGCAATACTTATGTCATTTCTGTTCTCACAAAGAAGATGCCCAAACACTTTCTCTGAAATCAGCTTACTGTGTTTTCAGAAGCTAATCCTTTGCAAATATAGCTAGAGCACAGAGCAACGGGAAAAATAATGGCCACAAAGTCCAGACACAATATTTTCTCCTGCAAGCATCCTTCCAGAGGAGCAGAAACACCCCCCGACCCCGGCGCGAGAGCAGCGGCCCCGCGGCGCGCCCGGCGTACCTGGCCTTGGTGCCCTCGCTGAGGCTGTGGAAGGAGCAGCTGCACTGCGAGGGGCAGGAGCCGCCCGCCCGGGGCAGCCCTGCCAGCGCCGAGCAGCACAGCAGAGCCACCGCGATCCACATGGCGAGCTGGGCATGGAGCACGCCTGGCTCTAGGCACGGTGAAGGGCTTCGCCTATTGTTTTATCCATCGGCCGGTCACATCTTGTTAACTCCCTTTTGTTTTCAGCCACGCTGTGATCTTCCAGCCCGCGCTGAGTCCATCAGATAAAACAGGATAGACGGGGATTAAGGATGGGGACTTGAGTTATTTTCATGAAGGTGCTTATTGCTTCCTGGAACCGTACTAACAGCATCTCTTCCTTCAGCAACCCCTTCAAAACACCCTCCTCAAGGCAGTCTGTGGCTCTCGTGCAAGAAAAAAACAAATGTATTTTGGGGGGACCTACATCACAGGCAAGATAACTCCCATCTGACCAGGAATTAGCAATAATTTACTTCCTCGCAGAGGTATTGGGAAGATTTAAAACAGTTATTTGTGCTAATGGAATGTAAGCCTTCTGTCTAAGAATACTAAAATATATATAGCGAGGCTATTAAAAGGCTTTATTTTCTTTTAAAAACTCCTAGTTTGATAAAGCAATTATTGAACTGTCGGCAACAAGCCTGATATTGATAAACAGTTAATAACCCAGTAAATACGTACATACTTCAGTTTATGCCAGGGCTAGCACACACCTGCAGGACTGACCGCTGTGCTCTGGCTCGCTGACACAGCAAAGCTCAGATAAGGGACCCTTTTGGGGAGTGCCACCTGATGCAGGGCTGTGTGGCAGCTTCAAGAATGCTAAGAAAAGTCAGCTCTGTCTTAAGGTCAGCCAAAGACTCACCTCACTTTTCCAGCATTCCTCCCTGTTGTGGACCTGTTGACTCTGCTTTTCCTTTGGAAATACATAATCAGAAGTTACCACTCAGAAGTGCAGCAGTAACACACCTGTCTATGTACAAACGATCTGAAGGTTAATGACTATGCTACATCAATGTTCTAACAAAGATCGCTTGCCAGGATTTCTTGAGTGGAGCTCTTCTCATGCACAATTCATCCTGTGTTCAGAATGAAATTATGCTGGCAATTTTTCAATAATTCTGTGTAATGAACTTTCGAAGTTTCAAGGTAATCTAGATGTGGTTTGGGGCTAACTATTTAACAGACATTTTATGGTGCCATAGTTTCACATAAGCTTGTTTCACAAGTTACTGTGGTAATTAATTAAGGCTTGCAGAAATCATTTATTGAGAGGAAGGCCCAAAGGATTACTTTTCCCCCTGCTATTTTCACCTTCTACATTTACTGTTGTTCAAAGAGAAATTCAAGCGTCTCATTATTTATTTCTGAAGAGATGAGAACATAATGCAGTGCTGCTCATTAGATATCCATAGCTGTTCTCTCACTGACTTCCATTAGGTCCCATTTCTAGCTTTAACGATTTCTCAGTTCCCTTAATGATCTCCAAGCTAAGACCAAGTTCATTGGTTTTTTTAGTGTACTCATTGGTCAACTTGCCTTGCTGCCCAGACTCTGCCTCAGCTCAATACTCACAACATTGACTGAAACATCTGAAGTTAAATTCTACTTGAAAAGGCATGCAACATAATTAACCTCTTGCATCTATATTTTTTTCAGTGCATCTGATTAAAGTAGTTGCCCTCCATTGGAGCTCTCAGATAATAAACTTGTAGAAAGCAGAACTGTATTGTAAGGTTTGCTTTCACGAACCTCAATTTTGCCTCACTAATGAAACATTTAAGTTACAACTAAACGCCAGGAGCAGTAGAAGTAAACTTAATTTGTAAAAATCAACAGCAATCAATAAAGCATGCCTTAGCAGCAGCTAACGCTCTCCACTTTGTCAAGATAGCTGCTATTTACTTAACATGATAGAGTCGCTTCTGAACGAGAAAGAGAAAGACCTGGAGGTAGGCTGAGAGATTAATAAAACCAGATAAATAAAAGAGGTAACATTAACAGGTTTCACAACTTGGAGTGTATTCACAAATATGTCTCTTAAAGAGGAAAAGGGATTTAAAAGGACCAGTCAACTAATAACCCCGTTATGTTTTATCAGCACTTACGTGTTGGAGTTTTCCCTCTCCGTTGACTGTATTATCTTATGATCCGTCATCAATACATCACCATCAAATGATGCAAATGATGGGTTAAGCATCGAGCCACAGATACACCCAGGTTAAGCTTGATCCGAGCAGTCAAGAGAGTGGGACTGCCCTCATCCTGAGGAAACTCGACAAGAGGTTCATCAGGAGGTGTGGAAACCAGCTCGGGTAGGCTTTGGCCATAAGGAACTGGAAGAGAAAGAAGGGGAGGAGGAAGGCCTTGGTGCACAGGGAGCAGATATATTCCCCTGGTTCACAGGCATCATAGATCATAGAATCACACAATGGTTTGATTTGGTTTGGAAGGGACCTTAAATATCACCTAGTTCCAAACTTGCTGTAGTGGGTGAGGACAACTTTCACTACAACCAGTTGCTCAAAGCCCCATCCAGCCTGGCATTGAACACTTCCAGGGATGGGGCATCCACACCTTCTGTGGCCGTTCTGTTCCAGTGCTTCACTGCTTCAGAAACAGTAAAGAATTTTTTCCTAATATATAATCTAAACCTGTCCTCCGCCAGTTTAAAGTGATCCCCTCTTGTCCTGGCACTACATGCCCTTGTGCAAAAAGTCTCTCCAGCTTTCTTGTAGGCTCCCTTTAGGTACTGGAAGGCTGCTCCAAGGCCTCCCAGAACCTTCTGTTCTCCAGGTTGAACAATGCCAGTTTTCTCAGTTTGTCTTCATAGGAGAGGTGCTCCAGCCTCTGATCATCTCTATGACTCTCCTCTGGACTTGTTCCAGCAGGTCCAGGTCCTTCTTTTGCTGGGAGTCCCTGAACTGGATGCAGGACTCAAGGTGAAGTCTCAGAATGGAGCAAGCAGAAGAGAACAGAGAGAATTAGTGGGGAAAAAAAGGCAATGAAATAAGATCCTTAAAACTGCAAGGGTAGATGAGGCAGCGTTGATGAGTGGGCTGCAAGATGCTTCTTTTGCTTATATCCATGCTTCCTTCTTAATTCAGGGAGATGGAAGAAATAAAACTGGAAGCAAAATCTGGTTACTGTGTTCAACAGACTATGAATTCACTTCTACACAAAATTCTGGTTTGTCCTGAAGCATTGTTTGCAGTACAACAGCTTTCTAGATTTTCATGGTGTTTTTAAGGCCTAAGTGTATTACCTCCTCCCAACTGCTGAACAGTTATTCACCCATTATGCTATTTAATGTAAAATGAACACTCATTAGATAATTTCGTTGTACATGCAGGTGATATTTATTTGAGACTTTAAAATCAATACTACCTTTTGCAGTGCAGAGTAAAAACATTTTTTTTCATGACAGACAATTCCATTCCATAATGAAACTAGTGGGAGTTAGGCTCTTCACTTACTATTCTGCACTCCAAATCATAAAAACTGTGCTCCTTGCTGTTTACTTAGGAAGGGAAGTAAACAGTTTCTTCTCTGCACCAAACTAAAAATATCAATTGTAGGAAAAAACATACAAAGAAGCATTCAGCAAGTGTCATTGATCTGAAGTGTAAGAATTTGTTTCCCATGCCCTGAGAAGAACCAGATCTCCTGTTTATATTTTTAGTGTAAGTAAATGCAAAGCAAATGGGGTCAAAGCCTACTGTCAGCAAAGTTCAGCACATGGCAATCCTTCTTATCTTTCTTAGGTGGGGTTATAATTCAGAGAAAAAATTTTGCTTTGTATTTAGTAAGATTAAGTTAATTATTTGACATAACAGTTTCCGGTTTTTTCCGTATATAGGTATTTTGAAGCCAGAAATGTTTTATCAGAAGATTCTCCTCACGAGCTCTAAAGCTAAACCTGAGTGACAAACGCAGCATGCTCCACTAAGTCACTCATTTTTAATGTGGCAATCAGACAGAATTTATTTTTACTTCTTTTCTCCATATACTTAGAAAAATATGGCATAAAGCAAATCAAACAGCATATATTAGCATAAATGAAAGCCATAAAATACCTTATTATCATGATTTTGTATGAAAGATTTTATTAGCAGGCAACACAGGCCAGAGACGAAATCATTTTCATTAGGTAAATGCATCTCCAAGAAGCTTCTGGCAGGGCACATGTTGTAAAGTGGAAAAACCTTCCGACTGATGCAAGTCGAGAGCATGTTAATGCATTACGTCATTCTAAATTGGATCTTGCACTTAATGCTGATGAAGGCAGCTCCTCCAGACCTATAGGACCAAAGTCATTAACAGACGTCTGGACATGCTGAAGAAATAAAACAAACCCACACAGCTTTTGGCATGGGATATTACAAGTCTATCAGTGGTAGTTCTTTTGTGCATATTTACCTTGGTTGGTATAGCCAGTGCAGAACAGCAGACATGAGGGCAGACCTCTGGCTCACAGGGACATAAACTCGCACACCTCCCTCACGAATGCCGCTCTTGACCCATTTCTGTCCACACAGCAGCAGCCGCCCCACAAGGCCCCACTGTGGTCAGCAGTGCCCAGCGAGGCAAAGCCTGGCAGAGGATGGAGGGGTGTGAACCAACCCACCTGGTGTCTCCCTGTCTCTCCCTCTGGGCCGAGGCACCGAGAGAAGCCTTGCCATGACTGACACAAATGCGGAAGTGCTGGGCGTCCGTGACACTGCTGCAGAACCTCCAGGTCCACTGGCACAGTGAGCCCCTCAGCAACCAGTAAGGGAAGTTGGACACTAACTCTTGCCTCACCTTAGGGGAGGAGTTGGCCAGCCACCATGGCCATAGTTCTTCCACTCTTCTTCTACAAAGGCTCCACAGCGACAGGCAAATTCCACCAGGACTGGACATTCAGGACCTCAGAGCAAAATTCTCTGGGACAAACCCTTTGTGAACTCCTCTACAGAGGGAAAGTGGCAGAGGAACTGATTATCAGGGAGTTACCAAAACATACACTAGAACAGCAGAAATGTCTGTCCAGCAGCATCATTCTCACTGAAAAAAAGTACTATTCTTCTCTGAGATGCCTCAGCCAAATACAAGTCCACAATAGTCCAATTTACTGACTGGACATACCATGGTCATATCTGACGTATTTTAAATGAGTGAAGCTTTCTTAGGTTTATATTCCTGGCTGCATATCTCTATTGTACTTTCATTGCCTAAAATCCAGTACAACAATTCCCTCAGTTCAACAAAATCAGCTAACTTTGGGCTTAGCATCCTTAGCATGACAGAGGGAGTCATGCAGTAATATTGCTGACTGCAACCACCTTTTCTGATTTGGACCTTAATAGTATTAGTCTAAGCCCTGCAGAGTCACCTCTGCTTAGGAAACAGTGGCTGTTTTATTTTGCTTCTTCAGGCATGCAAGAAGAACTTCCAGGATTGTTTATCTGGCTCCTGAATGCAGATGGAGCACAGCGTTTTACACAGCAACCCTCAGCCCTCTTGCCAGTCTGACAATCCCCAGCTTTCCTACTCTGACTTACCTGAATACAGCCCCAAGATTTTGCAGGCTGAGTACATACCTTTGTGGCAGTTCTAGTAAACTACTTGGAAGCTGCAAGTCTTACAGGGACCAAGAAAATTTTGGGGGGGAAAAAAAAACAACAGAAAAAAAGGGGAAAAGGTACAAAGAATGAGAAAAGGAAAGCTTTTACCTTGTATTTTTATTTTTTTAAGGTTATTCTTCCCTGCCCATTCCATCCTGTAACAGTAAACAAAGCATAGCTTAGACTAGATAATTAACACATTTGGGTTTTATATGAGGAAAAAATTTAGGTTTGATTAATTCCTCTAAGAGTAAACACAGATCTTTCACTGAAGTTGAGGAAAGCTATGCAGAACTCAGGCTTAAGTAATGTTTGTGAGGGAAATACCAGCAGGAAGTTCGGAGAAATCCTGGCACCCAGACACTGGTAGAAGACTGCTAAGATTAACAAGATACACAATACCACAGTGACAGGAAAAGAGATGTGCTTCTGTCATATGTGCTCTAGAAGTCCATTTGCATACATGGTCAGTAGCACAGACTCATTGAGGAATGCTTCAGAGAGAATCATGTTGCTTCTTTATAAAAGCACTAATAAACAGGAAAGCTGGTGTGCAAATCCTCTCTTAACACAACTAAAGCTCCTCTTGAAAGCAGAGGGTTTTTTGATAACTGGGTACTGGTCTTTGAACTGTAAGCCCAGGAGGAGTTACTCTTCTGCAGTGGGATGGTCTCAACCCCAAGGGGGAAATACAGTGTTAGGTATATCCTGCATTCTGTAGGACTGCCTTCTCCGAAGTCCTGAAATATGTCACCATTCAGCAGAGATAGAGATATATATATATATTTCATTATAGTGTGGATATGGATAGGACCCTAAAACTAGTAGGCTAACTGAAAGAAAAACACATTTGTAGGTGTCTAAAATGCATTTTGAGGGACGGGTAACAGATCAGGGCAACGATTATACATATTTGATAATAATCATGATTTGTACATCCAGCAAAGACTAAGAAGTCTAAGATGCAATAAATGTTCTAGTAACTTTATTAATTTTCTGGCCTGGGTGGATATACATATATTTATCAAATATGTATTCAACTTACAGTGGATTAAGCTACCTGTCTCTAGAGAGGTAACTCAAACAGTAGAGGCAATGCTTCTCAGCTCTACAGCAAGTTCTGACTCTCTAAAGACTGAGGTGCAGCAGTGGGGCAGGAAAGCCAGTCCCAGTGCTGCGTGGTCCCAGGCATTGCATCCTCATGGAGCCAATCAACAGGGCTAATGTGTGACATTTGGGGAGCAGGTGATGGATCTGTGTCCTTTTTTGAAGAGACTTTCACACAGCATTGCTCTGCCTCTGACTCTGAAGTTGCCCCTCCTGGCTTTCTTACTTTCCACCAAGTTTACAGCTCCTTCATTTTTGCTCAGCATGGCCAAGGAGCTTTCCTGGGTATTATCCCTGACCTTGATGCTCTGTACTTGCAAGTGAGCCCTTTCCTCGACCTTCCTCTGCACAGACAGCCCCTCCCACCCCTGGTCCCCATCCTGCTCTGGGTCCCTCACACCCTCCCCATCACACCTGGGGCTGCCACCCTTGCTCCCCAGAAGCACAGTCACTGGCTCCTGCCTGCCCCCAGCTTCCTTGGCCCTGCCCAGGCCTTCACCACTACATCTTCTCCAACAGCTCTGAGGCAACTGCAGAGAAAATCAGATTGAGCAGAGTGTTACAGTGCCAGAGTGTTGAGGAAAAGGGTTACTATGTGGCTGCAGGCATTTCCGAAGGGCTGATGCCTGTCCACACACTGTGTGATGATTTTTTCGCTGCATCATCCCTCCTATGGCCAACACCAGGTGTCTATTTACAATCTGGGTCATATTCCCTATCACTCCTACCAAACTGAAACAAATTTACACAACTGCAACTAGAAGGTCTCCAGACAATACGCTTTCTGTTTCCTTTCCTTGGCAAGAAGCCTTTCCCATGAGGACCAAGATTACCACTCATTTCTGTGATACCAAACTGCAGTTCTGGGTGGCTGCATTCCCAGCCTGCTTCTCCTGAAATGCTGCAGTTTTTCATTTAAAGGCATATTTCAACATAAAAAGTCAAATTTGGCTAAACCTGAATCAGAAGAAAGGATTAGGAAGGCAGAGGAATAATAATACATCAATTTAGCAAAGTTCTTGCTGTGAATATAAATACTGTGTCAGTAATCCGCATTGATTGCTTGAAGAAAATTCAGAGTGCATGAGCACTCTCTTATCTTTGCACTGCACCTTTTTTTGTTGTGCTTGTACCAATGCATATTTTACAAAGATTAATATGCTCTCCCCAAATCCATACAGTTCTGTGAAATCCATAGGGACATCTGGCAAGAACCTATCATATCTTTTTTCTGCGTATTCCTTGCAAACAGATTAGTAACCAGTGAAATATTCTTAAGTGGGAGGGTAAAAGGAAACAGGTGTGTTATTGATGCAGAAAGGAGATCAGTGGAATTCAAATTATGAAGTTACGAGATAACATCAGGTTGAGCAAAAGACCTTTCCCCCTGAATTTGGAAGGAGCAAGTAGCTATTGAAAGAGTGCATAAAGCAGAAAGGGATCACTAAAAACTTCATTGCTAAGGAGTTAATGAATGTCTTTGGCAAACCTGTTATCATTTGCATGTTTTCCCTGACTTCACAGGAGTACACGATGTGAGGTTATATCTTACATAAAAAGGACAGAAAGGAAATGAATGCAGCTCTGTTTTACCAACTGGAAAAAGAACTATCATTAGAAGATTCTATCAAAGTCAATAATTTATTCCTTATTTGCACCTCCTCTTTGCTTGAAGAAAACCATTTATAACCTGAACTTGTAACTGCAGTTATACCATATATCATTCCATACTATCTCAACATACCATTAGAAAGTCAGCTTAACACAGCATCAGCAAAGGCATTAAGAGACTGATGCATAAAGTTTCTGTTGATATGAATTTCACTTCAGTCAGATGCTGAACCGCCACTGGAAAGTTTGCCTATGACTGACTTGTGTAATTAGACTCTGCATTGATAAATTAAATGAGATTTAGACATGAAAATTGTTAAGATACTTGAAGAAAAGCAGTCAACAAGCTAATAATAATCATTCTAATAAAGGTCTATTAAATCCAAGGGCGCTGGGGGTAGTAGCCTACTTTCACAGAAGAAATAGTTTTGGAATGAGCAAAGTCTGCCCCACAGACTTTAATACAAACCACAAAAACTACCAATAGTGTAACACATTTGGGAGATTTTCTTGGGAGTGAAGTACAGTGGCAGGCAACCAAAAGTACCTGACGGCCCTCAGGAGGGCAGTTCAAATATCTGGGTCCTTTATCCCCACTCTAGAAGAGCTGTGCAGCTTTGTGTTGACAAGCATTACAATGAGCCATCCATTTTCAGAACTATCACACTAGAAAGATTTACAGCACATTTGCAAGATCTAGCACTAATTTTTTGCAAGAACATACAATGGATTACTATTAAAACACAGGTTTAGATCACTCATTGGCCCTGCTAGGAGGCAGGACTGTCACGTTCTTTGTCATCAAGACATGTAGATGAATGAAAGGCAAATATAACAATGGATTTATGTGGTGCAATGTAATTTTACTCTGCTTAAACCAAACATCTGTATAGCCTAACATGTATCATGCCCTCCTGAATTCTACTTCAAAATCCAAGAGCATATCCATCAAGGCAATTACCTACATCAAAAAGAGCTGTAAATTGAATACCAGAGATCAAAAAAACACAGCAAGATGGTTTCACAACAGCCTTGAAGCTCTAATTCAGTTCTCCTGGGCATCACAGCCTGTAAGCACAGATTTTGGGAAAACTGCAAAAAACCCCCCACTATCTTCAACCAGCAGCACTGACCATAAATGCACCTTCACCCTGTAGTCAGGAGACCTGAACAAGCTCTGAGGGCATCTGGAGCAAATTCACACTGCCTGACACCTCAATCAACTGGGAGCCAGGTCAGCACAGTGTGGGGCCTGAGCTGGGGGAAGCTAATATCCCCTGTGCTTCAGCTCCCTTTTTGCTCCCATTTTGCAGTACGATTATCAGGATGAAGAAAGTTATGTATCAAAGAAGCAACTATCGTGCCAGTGGCACCTTGTTAAGGCAATGAGCTGGAGGCTGGACAAGCTGCACACTGCACATACTCCAGAGCCACTGTACACCCAGACTCCAGCCCCCAAACATCTCCGAAAGGACAGTAAGGTGATTCCTGTGAGTGCTCACCACTGAGCAACTCACTCACATCCTTGTATGTTTATGGCCCCAAATCAGTAATTCGTGTTTGCCTTTAATCAGGCTGTGCCAGTGTGCACATTAATTTAAGCCTCAGTTACAAAGAGGAAATATGTTAATATAGGGAACAGACATTGCCAGAAAAATACACTGGACAGTTTCTAAAAAAATGGGTGAGGGGAAGATCTACAAGCTGCAGAAATTATTGGTTCGTACTTTTCCTCTAATTATCAACTCAGTGAGTGCCCCTTTGTTTTTCAGGTCACTCCCCAATTACATGTTTCCTTTGTCCCACAACCTTTAATTCTTTTCCAGTGTTGCAAAATTAACTGGACAGGTTTCCTAATCTTGTGGCTACAAAGAACTTGTTGTAATTGCAATGAATGCTTTCATTTTGCTGGTGTCTGAAATACGATTTGCAAGGGAAGGGGGAGTGCGGGTTGATGCTAGTCCCATCATTAATAACATTCCTGCAGGGATTGTAGTGGTGGGAGTAAAAACCCCAAAGCTTTTATATAATAACAGCATGTGTTTGCACGTGAGCTGCTCCTTTAAGAAGCCTTGGGCTACTGAAAGTAGAGGGATCTGGAGAAAAGGCAGCCCTACAGCTATAACAGAGGGCAGAGGTTAAATCTTTTGGCATATTTACCATAAGAATGGTCACTGCACACCCTCTCCCCGAAGGCTTCACTGAAATAGAAGTGTTTGCCATTGGCACTGCCCTGCTGGTAGAAGGTAAGTTCAGTGTGGGACCTCGGCAGCAATAAGATTTTTTCCTCCTATTATTTCTGGTGAGAGGGGGGAAGGAAAATTGAAGTAAACAGCAGCATTTGTGGTATGCTGACCCTGGTTACTGTGGCTACATCACCAGTACTTCTGGTGAGTAAATCAGAGCGAGCTGCAAGCTCTTTGCCGTGAAGAACTGCGCTCTATGCATAGCTGGGACAGCGAAGTGCTTGCTACTCAGCTCTCTTCTCAAGAACTTGGAATGTAAGATTTTGTTGTTGACTTCTAAAGGCAATTTTTTCTTCCACTGGGGAAAGAAGTTGAAATGACTAATAATCTCTCAGTAAAATTGGACTGCTTGTTTTGTGGGTTGTGATGGCTGTCTTACAATCAAAAATGATAGCTCCAAAAAAACCTGTAAACTGTTAGCATACATCCAGACTACATTAGCAGCACTTCAATTAATGGCTGCTGGGTAAAAGTAACAAATCATATCAATTTAATTTAGCTAATGTGATCTTTTCTTGTGATATGCCACTTGTTGCGAGACTGCAACAAAACTGAATTTATATCTACCTGGCAGCTAGCAAAGGCTTGTAGCTAGGATTATGCTGGTGTCAGTCCCAGAGCCTGGGATCCCATCCCTGCATAGTGCTGCTCAGAGGGGAATGTGGGAATCGTGGGGCCCAGCAGCAGAGGAGGAGAAGCTGTAAGCACCATCAGAATGGGATAAATGCTCATTAGCTCACCCCATCGACATGGGCCATGGGTGCTCTCCTTCTTGCAGCCGAGCTCATATCTGGCTGCAAAGGAAAGCTGGAAATGCTGTCAGACACTCTTCATTGGAAGAGAGAGGAAAAAGCTTCTATTTCTTGCCCAGGGGCAGGCTGCTGCCTAAACAGAGTCCAGAGCTGAGCCTGGCTGACAGTCCCTGAGCCATGTGCACAGCCTGACAGGGCCTGGCAGGATCTGCACTCCAATCCTGAGGGGTGGGAAGCGGCAGGAGGACAGGGACAGGGACAGGGACAGGGACAGGGACAGGGACAGGGACAGGGACAGGGACAGTGCTGGGTGCTGGCAGAGCCCGGCAGCCGGGTCCTGCTGGGGACCTGCTCGTGGCACCATGGCCCTGCCAGCCCTGACCTGTGCTGGCTGCACCCTGCTGGGGACCTGCAGCTGTGGAAGTTCAAGCAAAGAACCTCCTGGTAACCTTCAGTTAAAACTAGCTGTAGTCCAATACATTTATGTTTTACTAAACACAAGTATTTTCCATAGGGTTTTAGGCAGAATGTGCTCAGTAGATTGGCAATAAAACTTTATTATTGTCATTTGGGTTAGAAGACCAAGCTAAATAATCAAGGATTAATTCCCTTTCTGAAACACTCTGAGACAAAGGCAATGAAGACGTCTCCTTTTTTTATGGCAGCTTCTAAGTGCAGTTTGCAAAAGAAGGTTGTGGTGAAGAGCTGCATTCACTTTATTAAGTGAACACATTTGCTGATCTAAAAATGAAAATTCAAAGCTTTTTTTTTAATTTAATAAGTTCTGTATTTGTACACGCATGCTGACCTTCAAGAAAGCAGAATCTGGTAAAGCCTGAGGCTTCCAAAAACAGGGAAAAGAGAAAAAAAGCTGATATAGTAATAACTCTCCAGCTTTACTCTAAATATGCTCAGAACGTATCTATCCTAAAGGCTTCTCTGCATTTGGGAAAGTTGACAGCAGTTTTACCCTGTGGGTGGGAGGTAATCTGGCAGGGAGGAAATAAAAACAGCAGATCTCAAATGGCTCTAAACATTTCTCCTGGAAATATTTTGTTATATATTGTGTAATGATAGACACACCTCAGCTGTTACTATGGTTATGCCATCAGCCATTAATGCAATTAAGGTAGAAGCAGGATTTCTGACTAGAAAAAAATCATCCATCTTATGTAACTGCAGAATTAAGACAATAAGCGTAAGTAACTACACTACACTACTTTACAGAATTAGGAGATACGGATTTTTTCTGTGCTACATCATTTCTTTTTCCAAGAAGAACACAAAGAAAAAGACATAGTGCCTCTCATCTAACTGAAACTTAGAGACTGGATGTTGAGTCAGAGCCTCATCAGAGCTAAAATAATTCAGGTTGCCTTGAAAAGGGCATTAAAGGACAAAGCCTGAGTTTAAACCAGTGAAGGATGGGTTTCAGGGTGGCACAGCTCTGTGCTGGGTGAATAGCTCAGGTTGCTTGGATCCCTCTCTGAGGACCAACATAAACTTATTTTTTTTTTAATCTATCAATGACTGCTTTTCATAATTAGGTTATTCCTTTCCATGAATAGTCTGTTGACGAGGAGCAGTAATAAGATTGAGCTGGTGTGACTCAAGCACTGTGTAGGCTTCCCTGAGACAGAAGGCCAAAGGGAGGGAGGCTGACTGAAACACAGCTGAGCGATTTCTGTGCTTAAAAAAAAAAAGAATGTTTTAATTGAAACTAAATAAAAACCATTTCTCTATCAAAGTCAGGCCTGGACATGTGTACACCAGCAGCATGTGCTGGCTGTCAGCTCTCCTGAAACTGCCTCCTCTGCATCGCCCTTGCTCTGAATCCTGAACCATGTGTCCCTGCATGGAGCCTGACAATCCAGTTTCTCTTATTATAACAAAAGGCAGAATTACAAATAAGATCGAACCATTTCTGCCCCACATGACTGATGAAGTCTGAAGCACTGGCTTGAGCTGTCACCTATGACTTCTCTTCTGAGAGCCTTTGTAACTTGCGTGCAGACTGACCACTACAGATCTATTCCCTGTGCCTAAGATTCCACTGTCATTATTGTTCTCTCATCAAAGAAAACAGCAGCATCATTGTAGATATTTTCCACTTCCAGTTGAATCACACCAAACAATTCTGTCTTTCAGCCCTGCTTGGTTTCTGTCTGAATGGCTTGACAATTATTTCTTTCCGAAAAATCAAAGAGCTCCGAACGCCCAGCAATCTGCTGGTTCTCAGCGTTGCCCTGGCCGACTGCGGGATCTGCATCAACGCATTCATCGCTGCCTTCTCCAGCTTCCTCAGGTATGGCAGAAGGGTTTTCCTAAAGCCTGCTCGGGAGAACCACATGAAAATTAACAGCTTAAGTTCTAAGAGGTCTAACTAATTAAATGGCTCTCTTTCTACCATGACACATAGCCAACCTTCTCATTCCCCCAATCTGAACCAGCAAAACAAAACTCTATATGGTTCTACCAGGCAAGTAGAAAAGCAGATTTTACTGCATATAATCACTGACAGATTATAAGACTGACTAGAGAAGACATTTAACCAGACAGCTTTACCAGTGGTTATAGAAGCTACTTGAATATCAAAATATCATTTCACAAAACCTCTAGATTGACCCAAAATTTGTCTGCAAGTCTTTATCTTGTCTTGCACTGACTTGCATACATCGACAAATTGACTCCTCACAAAGGAGGCAAATCTTGAAGATCTGGATAATTGGATGAAATGTAGATTTCAAATTTAAAAACCCCAACTTTTCAACACACAGATGCAG
Organism: Rhagologus leucostigma; assembly: GCA_013397725.1. Lineage (NCBI taxonomy): Eukaryota > Metazoa > Chordata > Aves > Passeriformes > Rhagologus > Rhagologus leucostigma. Next base: position 3,235,922 of record VZTD01001928.1, on the reverse strand, counting down.
GGTTATATTTTCTTCTCAGTATTAAGAATACAAATAGCTGTTGTACTGTAAGAGACACCACAGCAAGAGAAATGCTGGCAAATGCCTAAAAGCAAGCCCAGTAACATCTTTCACAGTGTTTCTCAGACAGATACATGAGCACAGGCTATCATTTTACCCTCTCCGTTAATGCAATTTCCAAACGTCTTCACCTTTCTCCATCATCTTCTTAACATATTCCTTGTTTGTTGACAGATACTGGCCCTATGGCTCCGATGGCTGTCAAATCCATGGATTCCATGGGTTCCTGACAGCACTGGCCAGCATTAGCTCCAGCGCTGCCGTCGCCTGGGACCGATACCATCACTACTGTACAAGTAAGGGCTTCAATTTACCTCACAGCCTTACCCACATCCTGCAAAAGGCGGCTGGCTTAGGTTTCTGAGAATCAAAGCAAGCACACAGTTATTATTTGTGTATCTTATATATAAGTTTGTTTATCTTACGCACTAGATAGAGCAAATATAAACAGTTTCTCCAAAGGACCTCTTCCCATACAGGGGGCAATCATCAACCACCTTCAGGAGACATTTCCTCATCCACATCGCATCCAATTTGTGACCCTCTTGCCATGCTTTCTCTTAATCCATAAGTAATCTTTAAAACAAAATCCCAAACAAAATCCAACTCCTCATTTTGAAGACAAATCCATTCATCTTGGGCTTTCATCCAACACCCTGCTGTGCACCAAACAGATCACCATGTCCATGCAGAGTTCACTAATTATAGATAAATTTGGTGTAAGCAGAGAGCTGCCTCTGCAGAGACAGCGGCTGGAACAGAGCCCATGCAGAGGCATGATCGGGCAGACAGAGCTCAGCAGCCCCTTTGTGCAACACACAGGCATTTTGGAGTGCAAGAGACATTTGTACCCACACAGCCTTTCAGGCACAGCCTCCATGTGATTTCAGCAGCAAATGGCAAAACACACCCAAAGCACACGGGGAATATGTTGGTCTGATGATCCTGTTGAGGGTGGAATGGCTGCCAACTTCTTTTTGTTCTGCAATTTTTACAGGAATTCAGCTCAGGCAAAGATGTATTTTTTCACGTGTAGACAAAGGCCCCAACTAATGCAGGTTGTGAGCTAAATCTATACTAACACCCCTTGGACGCTGAAATGCATTTGGAGCTGGAAGAGGAGCACCTGTATTTTATGAGAGAGAGCCTGAAAATAAGCATGTCTGGGAAAGACACTTACTCTCTGCCACACTGGCTTTAATGCTTTTGTGTCATGCATTCCTCCAGTCAAGAGCATACAGTACATTAAGAGCACAGGCAGAAGGACCCTAAGGGCACAAACTTCTTCATTTTGCTCAAATTGTTACTTACTGAAGGCCAAACATGGCTCCTATAGTGAACATTTTGAACAACAAAACAAAACCAGAAACCCAGAAGGTGCTCATGCCCTGTGGTTATTCCAGTAAAACCAGCCCCTTCTAGTTCAGTTCTTCAAATGCTGATTGCAACGAAGATTAAGTCACATTTCATAGATATGCTATACCAAGCCTGCAGGCTATACTGTGTTCTCAATCCATACATTAAACTCCTGTTGACACTGGTGAAAGTTGCATGCCTGTACAGAAGGTACAAAATGCTTTCACCTAAAATACAAAGCTATCAGCCTTTTATCTTCATTCCCCAGGATCTGGATCCTTCCAGACTCAATTACATCATCCCCAGGTTTTTTTGTTATGTCCAAACAGTTTCCCAAGAACACCTTTTTTGTGGCATTCCTCAGCTTGGCACTTGATTATCCATTATCCGTATTTCTGGGAAGAAAGTGCTGATGAGAATGTGAGAGATTACTATGACAATTGGTTGTAAAGTCCCAAGTTATCCATTCTGGATGCTAGTAATACAAATTTGTTCACCAGCATTCTGAAAATTGACCAGGTTTTTAGATTTGGAAGTCAGCACAACCCCAAGTGACAAAGCACTACCTTTGAAGTGTATTGATAACCAGACAAGTCACTGGCCAGAAATCAGGCTGATATTGCTTGGCATTTGGAAGAAAATAGTATTATCACCCCACATGACAGAGAAGGTCAAGATATTTTACTCTCCCCTCTCTTGTTTTTTTCACTTCCAGGCAACTACACTGGGCAACTCTCTTTTCATCCCCTAAGTGTGGCTCTGGGGTCTGTGAGATGCTACTTTCACAGCAAAGAGGAGAGAACTACAGAAATAACCTAAAAGTATGCAATAAGAGGAGAAAAGACAGGGGAGTCTGAAGGGTATTAATGTCAATCTCTAGCAAGACGGGAAAAAACATTTTCAAATTTGATCATTAGGGGGCAAAGGAGAAAACAGAAGTAGTTTTATGGTAGTGCCTGATGGTGAAGAAGAAAAGGGCAAATTCTGAGGAAAGTGTCTCTCAGCAGCCAAGTATTCAGGACAGAAGGTGACAGTTTAGATCAAGGTAGACAGTGTCAGTTCCCCCTTTCTGGCCATTCGCACTGCCATCAGAAGTTTGTGAAGAGGGGAAGGATCCTGGTCAGCTCATAAGCACAACATGCAGTTACAGATTTAAAAGGAAAGAAAAAATATAGAAGATTTTTAACTTGCGTTTAAGAATTAGGGGGAAACAGAAAATCTGAAGTGATTTATATCAGTACTTCTCTCAATATTATAAAAGAGAAGGGATTTCACAGCAGCGTTCAATTTCAAAAAGTAGAATTTCAGTGACTCTTATATAATGCTTAACAATCAAGGAAACCTGGTTTGTTATATCACTATTCAAAGATTACCAAACTACCATTTGCTCCAATTGCAGCTGTCAGCTCTGTCAAATTAGGAATAAGTCCTAAACTCCAGTCACACTGACTGCAGCCATCCTGCCGCATTCCCTTCATCTAGTTTTGCACCTGTATCAGTTTTCCCTGACAAAATGTCAATGTTTATATAGATGTTGCATTTTTCACTGAAGCAGGAGGTAATCACCAAGACAGCCCGAAGATCATGGAGAACCAAAGAAAAAAAAATCAATGGAGTAAAAAAATCCCTTAATTAGGTTATTTTAAAGAGCTTTTTATAATGACATGCACAAAAGAAGCTATTACACATTACAGCTTTCTTATTCCTACAAAAAATGAATATTTGTGAGCACCAGTGACTGGTGCTTTTTGCACTGCAGATGACGTAGGTGCTAACACCTATTTTACTTATGACTGATATATATTTTTGCTTATCAGATTTTCAGGTATTTCTGTCTTTGACAAACTTAGCTAATTTCAAATGATGCATTCCATAAAGTTTGGTACAAGCCATACTGTCCTGCAATATATTATAACTTAATATTATACAGTTATTATAACTTAACCATTTGCAAGAATGAGGAAAAGGGACTTTTTTCCCCTCCATCATAGAATATCCTGTTGACCTTTTATTTGAGACACTCCTTTTGAACAGCAGACTGAAATCTAGCTGAAAGGTAGCCACAGTGTCAGAGGTGTATCTTCCACTTCGTGAAAATCAGCTCAAAGTTTGAACAAATCGCAAATCTTAAAAAAAAATACATTCATAAATGTTTCCACAAACTAACATGGAGATACAGTTAATGATTATACCACTAAAAACTGGCCATTGTGATCAAAAGGATTAAGGTTCCCTGCTCTATTTAGCACTTCCTAAAAGTTCAGCTTTTGGCATCACAATTTTAGTAATCTTTGAATGATGGGGGAGCACTCTTTCTGTTCCAAAGCAATTAGAGAAATAATTTTAAATTCCTTGTATTAATATTTCACTGTGTGGAAAAGAGAGGCTTCCCTTTTGCTTTTCAAAGAGGGAAAACCAGAGCACAAGAGTGATTAGACTTAATAGGACCAAACTGCCAGCACTGGGCCCTACTTAGGAATTATATCTGTAAGCATATGCCGAACTCCATACATATGCTTTTAATTGAATTAGGACCTACACAGCAATTACATTAAATTTTATCAGACCAAGAAAAGGCATTTAAGGTAAAGCAATGGCCTGCTGTGCACAAAAACAACTGAACTGCTCTCAACTTGAGCTCTTGCTCTTGGGCTTTCTCAGGGGAGGACATTTTTGCCACGTGAACATAGCACGATTCTTTCACTGTTCTTGTACTGAAAGTGTTTTTTCTGGGTAAAATTAAATAATCTCAAGCTTGTTTAATTTTACATTCATACATGTTTAGCTACTGATGTGTGTGTAAATATTTTCTGAAGGGTCAACCAGCAGCTGGTTTCACCAGGTCTACTTCACCATTAATCTCATTTTGCAAAAGGTCAAAGCCAAAAGGAAAAATTTAATTTTGTCAGTTCTGATTCTCTCCTCTTCGAGCATCCGAAGTGGGGCCCCTTAAGTGTGAGAGGAGAGAAAAGATGAGCTCAGCCCCAGAAATGAGCTTTCCAAAGGCAGGCTGTTGAGACATGCCTCGTGCCAGACTCCATTACTGCATAGTCCTTTTATTCTGCATCTAATAAGAAAATGGTGATCCCTAACTCCCATGGAAAAGAAACTAAAATAAACTTTTCCTCACAGTTTTTCACAGAAAAGGCACAAACACTAAAGTAAGAAGGTGCTTAGGCTACATTGCTTCTTTGACTGGGAGTTTAACAATAATTACAAATTACTAAAAAGTTACACCTGTATTTCTAGTCCCCTAAATCAAAAACTATTCTTTTATTTTCATCTATGTCATTCTAGAGTCATGTTATGCCAGTACTACAAAGCAATATTTAAACCTTTGCAGCCAATGTGTATCACCTATGTAGTAATCAAAAGACAGATTAGTCCTTATTAATAATTCTTCATTAGTAATTATTACTAACATTAAATAGTAATAATTACTAACATTAAAAATAATGTTTTAAATCACAAAAAAATCAAAATATTTTTGTAACTACCAAATATAAAACCTAGAGTATTTCATACAAAGGATTTTCTTTAATTTTCCTTTGTATTTAAATTGCAATGTGTACAACTGTCTTCTCCCATGATTAATTTTTGAACACCTGCACCAAACGAATTTTCCAAGTTGATTTTTAATGCAATTCAAACTGTAATTTTTTTCCTGAAGAACCTCTGGGAGAAAAAGGAGAGGGATAGAACCAGAACTCCTGTAAAAGGGCAGTTTCACTAACACCCTTTATTTTCCTTTTTTAAAATATACAAGAACAGTACAACGCAAAGCAGCTACTGTAGAGTTTGCGGTTCTTCCTGGAGCTGCTGCGTTTTGGGGATCTCCAGTCCATGTGGCCCCCACATGCCTTTTACCCACGAGTCAGCCACGTCTGACCCCACAGCAGAGACTCACCTCATGCACCTCATCCCCAGTCCTTCAGCTCTGAGGGAGAGATCAGAATAGGCCCGAATATTCCTGCCTACTGTCATCACGCTGCTGTCTAAGGGCAGACAAAAAGATTGCTTCCCAGCCTCAGTGAAAATTACATCACTCCTTGTCCCTAATGGGAGATTTGATTAGAAAGGAGTGCTGGGGAAAGTCACTGTTCTCCTTGCTGGTGCTGCTGGCGTCACGGGCTGCTCAGCAAGGGCATGACGACAGACGTTGGCCTCTGTAACAAAATTATCCAGACCTTTTTACATGCAAGCAATGAGGCTAGCACAATATCCTGCAGCAGCAAGGAACCCTGCCTGCCTTCTCCATGAATAAATACTTCCTGTGTCTTCTGAAGTTTCCAGTCTTTCATTTCATTTCATTCCTATGGTATTTGATGGAACCGGATGAGATAGGCACAAAGGAACACTTTATTATAAAATTAGAAAAAAATTACTAATGCTTAGCTTCACATTTCCTGTTATAGGCTAAGTGATGATCTTAGGGGCAAAATTACTTGTCCAGTAGTATTTTTAGAACAAGCTCTGTTGTCAGGTTGTATATACATATACACACATATGTATTGATGACCGGTAAGTTTAGAACAGGGTACATTAGATATCCCCACATGCCCTGCACTCCTGGCCAGGCAGGCAGGAAGTAGGCAAGGGCTGGGGATGTGTGCAGAGTCACATTTCTGATCTGACCCGCACTCTGCAATGGGACTCTGTTTCTTCAAACACTATTTATTGCGTCACCTTGTTCATTCTACTCTCTGCCTCATCTGTGTCCTTAAACACATTCCCAAAACACAAGAATATAAAGTTTGTAACAGCAGCTGTATCTCCAGCGTGGTGCAAAGCTGAGCAGCAATACAGCATTTGTCCAAGTAAAACACACAAAAGGGACGTACAGTTTGCTGTTTTCTAAAAGCTTCCTTCATATTTTATGCAAGACTGATTCCTCCAGACTCAGGTCAGCTCCAGGATACAAAAGACGGACAACTGCTTGTTTCTGCTTGAGGCCCAAGGGCCTGACGATTGTTTCCAGTGGTTTTGTTCGGGGCATGGAGACCCCCTTTTCTCTTCCCACAGGGAGCAGGCTGCAGTGGAGCACGGCTGCCTCCATGATGGTGTTTGCATGGCTGTTTGCTGCCTTCTGGGCCGTGATGCCCTTACTGGGGTGGGGAGAATACGACTACGAACCCCTCCGAACCTGCTGCACCCTGGACTACAGCAAAGGGGACAGGTGAGGGCCAGGGCCAGCTCCCACAGGAGCAGCGTGGAGGCTGCCATCCCCTAGGATGGTCTCGGTGGCACACAAAACCCCCTGCTGTGCCCACCACTGTTGCTGGGGCAGATGTCCCTTCCCAGTGGCTGGGACAAGCCAGGCATCCATCAAGGCTGCCTGGACTCACATGGTGGCATGTGGAAAAGCTAAAGCCAGCTTCCTCTGTGGTGCTCAGCTTTCTGATACTCCCTCACTCATCTGTACACTGCATCTTTTCTGGGTTTAGGGCTTGAAACTCTTTCAGAATGCTTTTGGCTTTATGCAGTCCGACACATGTCTCAGTAGGGGTGTTTGAGTTTAGAATACGAACACCTGTTGTTATTTTCTACGATACTATCCATCTCACACCCAACAGCATGGCACAGCTTAACTGGCCTTCAGCAAATGCTGCACCTGAAGCATGTTGACAAAACTGGTTTTAGCAATTTAAAAATACAATTTGGTAAATACTTACAGCAAGTTTACAGAGATGCAGTAAAAAGAAATTAACACCCTCTTTTTTTTTTCCTCCTCACCTTTTCCAGAAATTATGTCACATTCCTTTTTGCTCTGGCCACTTTCAATTTCATGATTCCAGGCTTCATCATTATGACGGCCTATCAGTCCATACACCAAAAGTTCAGGAAAACTGGGCACTTTAAGGTAAGAAAGCTCCCTCAATCCCTGCAATCACCTTGCCAAAATAGGGCTGCATCCAGTAGAGACAAAGTCCTTGAAAAAAACAATTTCTTTCACAAAGACTTTGACTCAGCTCCTTCTGTGCTGACTCCCCAGTGCTACTTGAGTAGGAGGGTAGAGCAACACAAGATGGGGCCATTCAGAAAGTTCATGGAAACACCATCCTTGGAAATGTCAGCTTTTTACCAGACTGCCACATCCCCCCCAACCTAGTGCTGCAAACAGTTCCCAATCAAAGAGGGAGTTGGACTGGTGATCCTGAAGATTTCCCTCCATCAACAGTGATCCAACTTTCCTCAAAAAACAATCACAGAGCATGCAGAATATTTGCCAATAGCATATCAATATTTATCCAGAGAAATTTATCTCAGGAAGGATTTTTATTTCCTGCTTTGCTACAGGCCTTTGGTTTATGGTTGAGGAAGTCAGACAGAACTACAGCTCTGCAAGGAAACATGCAGGCACCCCATGGGGGGAGAAGGGTCTTCCCATTCACATTGTGTTTACACTTGGCTGAGGAAATTCGGAAATCTTTATGAGCTGGAAACAAAGGAATTGTTCTGGTGTGGCAGGTTTATGGGAATGTAATGTGGTGATAATGTGAGTTGTTTGCTGAGGTGCAGGCCATACATTTGGGGCACTACGCATGGCTGGTGGGCACAGCCTGACCCCTGCACTCAGTAAAGACAGACAGTTCTCAAGAGAAATGTTATATTGACAGTCAGGCAGACTTGTTTGTAGCTGACTGGAATAAATACATGTGCCCTCTATATATTTCTTGAACAAATCCCAGTGTTCATTATTATGTCTATTACTTTTTTCCAGTGAGTTCATATGCACTAGCATGTGATTTCCTCCTCAAGATATTCTGTAGCTGTGCAGACAAGTTACAACGCAAAAAATTTAAGGATGAAATTATTGCTTCCTTAGTCATTAATACTTAGAAGTTACTTGGGAACAGCTGGCCGTGAACACCATTGATAGGGCCCTAGCATGAAGGACAGAGGAATCCAACTACCACAACATAGCTACTGCATCCGTTTGTTGCACCACCATAGCAGTGGCTTCACACAGTTTGCTGCAAGACCATCTAAGAAGCCAGCAAAATATCATTCCTTTTAATCTGCTTTTTGATTTTCACATTGCTCTCTCCCCTCAGCAGCAGTTACTGGCCATGGCTTCTATATCTAGCATACACTGATTTATCTAATCTACCATAAGGTATTTTGCCACCTCTGCCACTCCTCACCCATGCCTAGGATCAGGGCGTTGGTGCTGCTGCACTGTGCTGTCCCATTTCCTGCTGGCTGATCCTCTCCTGCTACTGAACACAAACCACGGTCTCACAGGACCTCTCCTATCCATTTGTTGCAGTGCGTGATTGTGAAACAAAAGGGAACCTATTGCTCTTGTTTTTCAGTTTAATACTGGTTTACCATTGAAGACACTGGTCATTTGCTGGGGTCCCTATTGCCTCCTGTGCTCCTACGCAGCAGTGGAAAACGTGATGTTCATTCCACCAAAATACCGCATGGTACGTCAGTGCCACCTCAGAACCCAAACAGTGACATTCTCCTTACTGTCCTCGCTCTGTCTCTATGGAACAATGCCAGTTTACTGCCAACTGGGTTTACTTGTAAAAACGTACATAAGAAATAGTCCTTTTCCTCAAGGCATTCTGTTCATCTACCATTTCTTAGTGAAAACAGGTAAGCATAGTGATATAAGCAGGCATCGCATTACTGCTTTGATCAAGCAAAAATGTAGGAAGTCAGGGGTATTTTTCTTCAGCAGTTAGTTAGGGGTCTGTAGCCTGTACTGTTCTATGCCATGTAGGAGCTTTTTGTGTCCTTCCCAGAGTGAGGCACCAGCTCAGAAATTTCAGTTATAAAGAGACTGTCTCATTCATATTTCTAATACTTCTCTCTCCTCAAGGAAGCTGTAATTGATCACTCCTAAGGTTATGCTGCCTCATTTTTCCCCTTTCTTCTATGAGCCTTGGGTCTGAAACCACTGCTGGGACTCAATAATATCACATCAAACCTTTCAACTTTTATTCAGTGCCCCAAAATCAGCCCAGTTTCAGGTCACCAAATTCATTACTGTAATCAGTATCCCACATTAACTGTGTTAGCAACATCAGCCTGTTTATCCATCCAACGGTGTCCATGGCACACCTTTCACTCCTCCTAAGTGTTTGTATTCACTCTCAACTATCCCTGTTTCAGGCAATGCCAACCAAGATTGTTTCTCCTGGAGACTATAATTTCCTGAGTAGGACTTTCAAACAGCCAAATCACTTTTACTTCTCCCCTCTCTGGGAGTAGCAAGCTAATGCCATTGGAGACAGGCTTTTTTTGGTAAAGAGAAACTGAACATAGGCTGAAAGCAGCCCATTGGCTTCTCGGTGTGTTTTCCTAGTAATAAACATTGTGTTTCATGACAGATTCCTGCCCTTATTGCCAAGACTGTGCCAACGGTGGATGCCTTTGTATATGCCCTGGGAAATGAGAACTACAGAGGAGGAATATGGCAGTTCCTCACAGGACAGAAGATTGAGAAAGCAGAGGTTGATAACAAAAGTAAATAACCCATTATGGCATTAAACAAAATTACTGCGGGTACATCACTGAAAGCAAAATTCAAGAGAAAACTGAGTGCGTTCTCTGATGTGTATGTGCAAAGGTGGTTCCACATTGGAAAGGCTGTGCAATGGCTACACACAATGAAGTATGGAAAGAAAGCCCTCCAGATAAGTGTCCCAACCATCACGAGCTGCTTGTCAAACAAGCTGCCTTAAACCTGTGTTGATTGTCATCAGTCTCATTTTATATGTCACTGCGAATAAAATATGTGCTGGAAAGCATTTTTTTCTCCTCATAAAAGCTAACATAAAAGCTCAGCAAATTAACTGAAGCAGGATATTCATTTATCCAGTGAGGCCTCATCAGATCAATCTGTGCAGGTTGTCCATATGGTAGTGTCTGGATTACTAAAAGATTAAACCAGTATCCAGTATTAACCACATGTCTGTATAAATAGCTTGTTCATCTGAACAACTCATTTTCAGTGCACCCAGAACAGGAGTTTCCAAATTTCCATCATGAATCTGACATCCTAGTTCCATAAAAACATTTTAGTGAACATGTTTCCCCAGTACGGAATATTAGCTTGGCTTCTATTCAAATGAATCACTGGGTGACATTCAGCTTTGTCACACACTAAACTGCATCAGATTTTGCAGCTGCTGCTTAGCAGGACAATCAAAAGCTTATAGTCCATCATAAAAAACATCCATCTTTTTGTTGAACATTGAGCAAGAACTAAAGGGAGGTATGAGTCAGATTCTGTTCGAAAAATGTCGTAAGAATAAAAATTAACTTCACATCTTCCATAAATTCCCCTATGGTCTACATAAGTGAGAGCAATCACTGAATCAGCTGTGATTAAAGAGCCTGAGCAATTAAAAAGTCACTTTCATAATTATCAGAATTCATATGTATTTTAAACTATCAGAAACGTCCATTTTAAACCCTTGTATTTGCTCATGTTGCTCATATTGCCAGTGGGATGAAAAACTGTCAGTTGATGTTGCTTCTTATTACAAGATGTGTCCCAGAATTGGCCATTTGTAAAAAAATACGTGCACGACACAGATTAGGAGAGATTGTGTGTACAAAAAAAGCAAACCTAATTGATACTTACAGGGATCATATGGTTCATTTCCAAGCATTGACGGTGAAACGGTTTTTGAAACAAACTAAAGAAAAAATTGATCCATCCTTTTGATGCCTTCCAACATACTAAAAGGGAAAACAGTTGTTTATGGATTACAAAAGGGTAGATGGTACAATCCTGGAAGCTAAACAATCAGTGGGTAAAAGGGACATTCCTCTCACGTCTAGAGATAGGGAATAAATGTCATTTTGTCAGCAGTCAACCAGCAGGATCCCATTCAGAGATGTGCTTTGGGACTTCATGAGGCTCAATCTGGTCACAAACTACCTGACAGAGCACTGAATAATGCCATGACAAAATTATGCAGAATCATGACATCTAAAGCTGACAGCTAAGACTTACATCTTAGGTACACATAATATAAAGCGAGCAGATGACAAAATGTTTGCACTGATAAGTGCAAAATAATGTGTCTGGGCACAAAATTACCTTTAAGTATGTACCTGCAGTGACAGGCTCTGTATGTGCAATTACCTGTTTCTCAGGAAAGAGGCCTGGGTCACTTGTCAGCGGGGTCACACTGACAAATCCCAGCAGAATGCTAAAAAACACTGAAAAAGGAATTGGTAACAAAAGAGGACACACAGTCATACCATTTGAAAACCAGTTATTCAGACTTAGTGAATAGGGTGCATAGTTTGGGTCATTCCAACTCAGAGAGGATAAACCAGAAAAGGGCCACGGAGATGATCAAACACAGGGAGAAGCTTGAACACAGTAAAGAGGAAATGAAGGAGAGTGTTGGCTCAGAAGAGGTGGCTGGTGGGGAGAACAGAGACAGCCTTATTGAACCAGGGATTCAGGGGATGAGAGATGGAATGATTGTTTCCTGCTCCCAGTAGCACAAGAACAATGGGACATACAGTAAAATTAGTTTGAGATGTGTATTTTCTGAAGTTCATGGTTTGAGGAGTGTTCGTCCTGTCTGCCTACTGAAACACATTATGGCTTACATAAAAAGACTGTAATAATGTAATAAATAACAGCTAAAGACATTTGGTTAGGGACTGAGTCCCCTTGGCTTAAAGGAAACATACATCAGGAACTCACCTCAGGCTTTGGCTCTTAGTCCATCTGCAGATTGATTTTTGACTGGCTCTTACTACAAACTTTCTAATGTGGAAGTAGAAAGTAGAAGAGCTGTTTCTTCATTCTGTTGGACAGCTACATACCTAAATGTGCCTCTGCTTAGGTTAGTACATTCTTTTTCATATTGATTACTGAAAACTAGTGATGGGTTAAGCTGAATATCATGACTTAGAGAGCATAACGTTGGTAAATTGTATTCGAGCCTTGAGACAAATGGGGTCTCTGTCCTAAGCAGCAATCAAAGCTGTCCTCTACAGCCCCACAGAAGAAATGCAGGGTAACAAAGTTACTGAAACCTTTTAGACCTAGACGGTGCAAAACTTACAGACGGACTGTGAAGAACACAGGACATGTTCATATAGCCCAGCGTAGTGCTATAAGCTTGGGACTAAGCGGAGGCAGTACAGTGCACTACAGTGAGATGAGAACAGCCTGTCCCCCCTAAGAGAGAGAGAGACCTCACTTCAGATGGTTTTCTGTGTACTGTGTTGCTCCCGTCTGGTCAGAAATCCCACCTGCTTTTACTCTGCACCTCCAAACCTACAGATGTACCTAAAACCTGAATCCTTTCTCCTGTCATTTATCTCCACCTTAAACATCTTCAACAAATACTTCTCATCCAGTCAGGCCCATAGCTGTCTCAGCCTGAGGGCTCCTTCATACAAATTACAAAAGCTCCTGACTGAGTGGAAAAAGGCAAACAAAGCATTTGAACAAACTGTTCAAATTCTAGTTCATAGCCTAGGCTGATGATTTCCTGCCAAGGAGTGGAGGAGTTGAGATTGCTCATGGCTCATTTATTGGATCATGGATACTCTCACTCTCTCTGCAAAAAAAAAAAAAAAAAGGAAACAAAAAAAGACATGGAAATAAACAGGAGAGTTTTGAGGGGCTGGTCACCAAGATCTAGCAGTACCTGATAACTGGTCACTCTTCTAGCTATGACTAGTTCTTACCACTGGTTTATCCACATTAAGAAGTGGCTGATGACCACTAACAAGGGCCTAAACAAGTGTTCTGTGCTTCAGGAAAGTGTCTGAAAGCAAACTGCAGTGCACCAAGAAGCCCAACACATACTTCCAGTCAATTACACAGTTTATCCTTAGCACAGTCAGCCTTCACCACAACGTGCTGGCCCAGAGCCCTGTGGCGCTGCTGGTTGTCCAGGTCTTGCCAATGGGTATCTGTTACCATCCTGATAACACCTGTCACAACAAGGTGTTATCTTGAGTAGTTCAGGCTGAAGCATACAAAATCCCATCATGTTTTTGCCCTCTGGAGAATCCCAGATGGGTAGAAACAGGATTTAGGTTACCCTAACCAAAGTGCAGGCCAGGGGGTTATCCAGGGAATGCAAGACACTCCTATACACATAGTATTCCACCTATTCTCTAAGGCAAACTGTGTAAGAAGAGAAAAATGGAGACTCAGCTTAAGCCAGTACAGCTGATATGAACGTCAGTGATTAATACCTGCGCCGCCACTAAAGATGAGAGTGACTACAACAACAGCATGCCCACTGTTAAAAATAATTAAATGACACCTCGGGTTATATCACATTAGCTACTGCAACCCTTTGTTGGGGAGGTTTTGAACACAACCAGAATAGAAGAGGAAGGTGTGCCTCTTCTTCCTGAAAGGGTTCATTACTTGATTCAGCATCCAACCACTCCTAACACCCAGCGATCTGCAGTATTATATCCAACATCACTTAACCACACTACTATCCCTCTTACAGGCAAACGAATTCTGCTCATTTATGTTTTGACACACTGATGAAAAACAGACTTTCAAAGAAAAATCAGAAGGCAATTTTTCCTCCTTATCTCTAGATACAAAGCGTAATTTCTTCAGGTTTTCTTTCAGCAGACATAAATGCCTCACACTTTAAATAGCATCTCTTGCAGTTCTATTTTCAAGGTTATTAAACGCCCACAACTCCAAATGAAGGTACTGTGTCCTCAATAACGCTGCAAATCCAGATCTCCCTGACTCAGCTTTCCTGCACTGCCCACACTTACAAACACCCTACAGTTCAATAAAAGGGAGTCAGGCTTTTTCTGCAGTGCACATTCTTCATGTGCTTCACACACATTCTGATGTGTTTTTCCCAGCACCCCAGTATAGCTGATGGGAGCATCACACAACAATTCAGCAATCAGGTCAGAGGAGGAATCTGCACTGTTCCCAGTCTATCATCATGCCTCTTTGAATTGCATTACTGTAAAACAGTGCAGTGAGCTGGTTTTGTCACCACAGAGAAAAAAAGGACCGCCAAATTTTTAAACATGGACCCAAGTGCTGCTGATTGGTTTGGTTCAACCAAGTGAGATACAAAGACAAAAACGTAATGCAAGATCCTTATAATATGATGATGGCAAGTGTTAGATACTTATCCTTCCTGTTATGCCTCACTTATATTTCTGTTCATGTTTCACCTGCAAGGATGACAAAGTACAGGCTCACACCTCAGCCCCTGATAGTGAGAGTTTGCACGTTGGAGTCAGACTGCAAAAATTTTTGGTACCATCTGCCTTTTTCCACACGTTCGCACTCGAGATTGTTCATCAGAGGATTACAGTCAGTGGTCTGCATGAGCTACCCTGGCCAGGCTAGCACAGTAAATACTCAGAAGCCTTTTTGTTATGAAAACAGGCATTCCACTTTCTGCAGAGAAAAAGGGAGGATGGACCCGGTGCATTAATATTATGTAAAATAATAGCAGTTTTCAAATAGTGAACATAAATGCCTACACATCTATATTAGGTGTTGTTTGGAAGTTTACTAATTTAACCTTTTGTGTATATCATTAAAAGACAAAGGAATCCAGTAACAGCACCAGGAAGCACAAAAATGCTTCTCAATGAAATGCAAGTCTGAATGATTATTAATACAACTGAAATTGTACATGCAAGATTTAAGAATTATTTTTTTAACACTTTGAGACCCTTGGATTTCTACAGACTGTAATTTCTTCCAGTGTTAGCCATGTACAAAATCTTCCAAAGCAGGTTTTGTTTGGAACAGAACATCAGATCACAAAACTGTCAGAAGAGGAGAGCTAGTGCTGTGGAAAGGGGCTGTGCTGGGCTACAGGTTTTCCTTGTTTCAGAAGAAGCAGGAGACAAGCACAGGGCTCATTGGTTAGGGATACACCCCTGAACAGCACTAAAAAGGTGAGGCAAAGGGAGCTGCTACCTCCCTTGAGACTCTGACCCACAGAAATGGTCAAGACAATTAATATTTTGCACCTAAATGTCACTTTAATGTTGAGAAGTATTTAAGATGCAAATTCAATTACCTGTTTTAAAGGAATCTAATTTTAATTAACCCAGGTCTCAAATTAATGCAAACTAATTAAAAACTGTTTAGAAATGTGTTTCAGAAGACAATACCTAGTTCAGTAGGTCTCTAATGCTTTCTTTACTAACAATTTGTTCTTGGGTATCAGAAAAATAATGGTGTAGCTGTAAAGCAAGGTCTAATATTTTTCACAGTGCTATCAAAAGTCAAATTTTAAAAATAATTATTTCTAATCATTGTAGTACAAGAATGTGACTCTAGGAAGACAAACATTTGTGCCCTACAAACATATATCTTATTTTTAAAGAAAGGATTGAAATGCTGACAGCAATAATTAACTTATATAGGGCCAGGTTGGATGGGGTTCTGAATAACCTGCTCTAGTTAAAGGTGTCATTGCTTAAGGCAGAGGGCTTGGAACTAGGTGATCTTTAAGATCCCTTCCAAACCAAATCAAGCCATTCTATGATACTGTGATATGAAATCAGCAAAGAATATTATGTAGTGGAAGCAGAGGGTAAACTTGCAAGCGCTACAGCAAGAGTGCTAAATTTTCAATGTGCTTTAGATCTTGACAGTGAAAACAAAGTGTATTTTGACAGGTGACAGTTGGAGGCTCTAATTGCTGGAAAAGCCACTCTTTTAATTTTCCTAGTGAACAGTGAGAAAACAGGTTTTTTTCATGGTGTTCATTGATTTGTGTCAACTGCCCCAAGATTTCTTCCACCGAACTACCGTGAGGTGCTAGAGCAACATTCTCGATTTCTCTGTCAATAAGCTGACCCATCATTCAGAGACAAGCAGTTTTGCAAGCAAGTTATATCATATTGGATGAGAAACCATTGTGCTGAAATCAACTGTAGAAGCAGCAGCCTAAGGATGCTATTAACTACAGATGGGGCAGGGAAAATGCCATCAAACAAACAGAAGGAAAGCAAACCCAATGCTTTGGTGGCAATGTTTGTCAGCTCTTTCACTGCTGAACCTGAGTCAGTTCAAACTTTGAAGCTGATCAGCACTCTGCAGTTAGCCTCTGTCTCAGCAGCTCATTGAGTGGCAGCATGTCCTAGATATCACACGGAATGGTGCCTCTGATATATGGATTAAATGCTGCAATTCCCAGAGGACTTTGAAGCCTTTCCTTTACTGGGAAAGTTTCAACTTTCTTGAAATAGATAACAAACAAAAATCTTAATGGACACAAGACAGTGGGCTGATTCACTACTAGCCCTTTATCTACAAAGAATTTACATATGAGATACTTGGCATCGATCAGCACGTGATATATCAGCTCCTCGAGGATGGTCTCCAAGCCTGAGTTTGGTACATAAGCTCTCCCCAAAAGTGAAATCCACACAGAAAGTAAGGAAAAACACCTTAAACAGGCTAAAAATCTGAAAAGAGGGGGGATTTTTGTTTCATATCCTTTGTCAGCACATTGAGTCACTTCACTGCAGCCTGTTTTCAGCAAGGATTCAAAACCTGGGACTAGGCAACTCAGCATCGTTGAATCATTTAAGCCAGAAAAGACCTTCCTAGAATCACATTCTTGTACTACCAATTAAGAATAATTATTTTTAATTAATGTCTGGACCTGATTTTGCCAACTGAATGAGAACAAGTAATTTGGAAATGATTTGACTTGACTAGATATGAAGAAACTTAGATCACGATATTTGTTTCCAGGACAAAATGCAAAGACTCATGTGTTCCTAGTGAAAACCTGAGTTTCTCCAGGATACTTTTAAGGATAAGTAAAATACAGCTAATTACACCTTTTATGGAATTACCACATAATATGTTCCATGAACTGAATACTAGGCTACTGGCAGCTCTTAAAATACAGTTCACAGGCAGATACCACTGAATGGGGTATCTTAAAACCAGAGACTTTTTCTTGATTGACTTTTTGGTTTTGCTTCTCTATGCTATAGTCCCATGTTTAGATAACATAAAACTGTGTGGGGTAGTAACCAAGAGATAGATGGGTAAATGAGCCATCAGGGTAAATAGTTGTGACCTGCAAAAATGTATTTTGGTAAGATCAAGTGTTTGAGATCCAAGAATGGCAGTTGCTTATATTTACATGATAGAAGACTTTGCTTTGAAAAACAGAGCTCAGAAAAGGATTTAGGGGTCATTATAGATAATCGCCTCAATGTAAGCTGTCTGGGCAATGCTGTTGCAAAAAGGACTAATGAGATTCTTGAATATGGGTGGGGGAGAATAATATGAAGCAGAAATAATGAAGGATTTCAGCATCATTTGGCAGCACTGCCAAGACCCTTACTAGGTTACTGAATCCTGTCCTAGTGTCTGCATTTTAAGAGGATTTGAAGACATTGGACAGAGTTCA
Organism: Rhagologus leucostigma; assembly: GCA_013397725.1. Classification (NCBI taxonomy): domain Eukaryota; kingdom Metazoa; phylum Chordata; class Aves; order Passeriformes; genus Rhagologus; species Rhagologus leucostigma. The sequence continues at coordinate 3,218,124 of VZTD01001928.1, read as the reverse complement.
AGTGAGTGTCACAAATGAATTCTCTGGCTTTAAAAAAAAGCCTGTGCCTTCTGACAGGATGGGTAAGAAGCTCAGCATATTCAGCTCACCGAAGAGAAAGCGTAGACATACCTTCATCACACTGTGTAGGTAATTGCTCTTGGGGAAAACATACGTGAGGAGCTTTCCAATCTGGCTGACAAAGAACCAATGAATAAAAGTTGAAGTCAGAAAAATTCAACCTTGAAATAAGGGGAAATTTCCCAGCAACAAAGTAATGAAAGACAGAAACAGCTTATCAGGAGAAGTAGTGAAATCACCATCACTTGCAACCTTTTAGACAAAGACAGATAGCTCTGAAGATACATACTTGGCCTAGTTTCAGACTAGATGATTATGGTTGTCCTTCCTGGCTTGGTAAGCTGTGACCCCTTAGTTCCCCTAGGCACAGCTTTATTTCCTCAGCCCTTGGTGAAACAGGACTGTCTCTACTGTAATCAACATGCTTGCAATGCTTCCATGAAGGCTCAAATGATGCCCCAGGGGTTATGACTGGCAAGGATGCAGGGTTAGCATAGTGGGGTCACACCGGCCTCATGGTCAGGGAGAAGGGGTAACCTTATGTCCTGTTGTGGCACAGACAGTCAGGTAAGGTTTTGATAGCAGATATTTGAGAGATCATAATCCATTCCTAAGGATGCAAACCAAGTGTAAAGTCTTCTTGGATAGCAGTGAAGAGTGATCAACCCTTGTGAAGCTACAAATGCTTTCCTTAACATTAAGGCAAAAACTATTTTGAAACGTTCTACTGCTTTCTCCAAACTCATCCACAGAGCACTTGGAAAGTGGAGGACATCACGGACATGGTCAGATGTGATCCCATTGTGCTTGCTGAAGAGAGTCACACCAGCCAACTTAACTGGTCTAAAAATTTAGAAGGCACCAGGTGCTTATTCAGAGGCAGGATCCTCCAGAGGAAACTGCACACTGGAGGGCATTGCAGACAGACAGATACACCTGCTGTGGGACAGACAGGTGGGGAGAGCAGAGTATCAGGACCTCTGACACAATTACCTAACGATGGCATTTGAAATCAAATGGATATAGCAGCCATACTTATAAATACAACACATGAAGCAGCAATGAGTTTTGACCTGAAGCATCAGTGAAAAAAAATGGTTCTTGACTCCAGTGAAAACCCATTCAGCAGCTGAACTTAGAAGCATTAATCCCATGGCATTGCCCATAGTTAAAGACTCCAGCTACCACCAAAGAGCTGTGTAACTAGTGCTGGCTGAACCTCAGTGCTTTGAAATAGGATTAAGAGGAAATGAAAAGAGAAGCAAGCATTGCAAGCATCAGTAAGACAAGCGATACCTTAGTGTATCTTTTACTTCATGGACCAAATTATAAAATTGGTGTCCTTTTGCAGTTACTCTTTCTCAGAATTCATTATCAGCAAAAATGAGAGTATTACAAACAAAACTAAGGAATTCAGGACTAGAGGCACGTCAGAATCCTATCACCCAACAGTCTATGCTTACACTGAGCATTTATTAACTTCTTTTCACTATAACATTTCAGAGGCCTGAGCTTGCCACTTGTTCTGGTTTTGGCTGGGTTAGAATTAATTTTCTTCATAGCAGCTGGTATACAGCAATGTTTTGGATTCAGTGTTTATAATACAGGGATGTTTTGCTTACGGCTGATCAGCACTTACACTGATTACACTGATTAAAGAGCCAAGGGCCTTTCTGCTCCTCACCCCACCCCACCAGTGGGGAGGCTGGGGATGAACAAGGAGTTGGGAGAGGACACAAGCAGGACAACTGGCCCCGGCTGACCTAGGGGATATTCCAGACCATCTTACATCATGCTCACTATATAAAGCCAGGAGAAGAAGGAAGAGGGGGACATTCAGAGCAATGGCATTTTNTAATTTTCTTCATAGCAGCTGGTATACAGCAATGTTTTGGATTCAGTGTTTATAATACAGGGATGTTTTGCTTACGGCTGATCAGCACTTACACTGATTACACCGATTAAAGAGCCAAGGGCCTTTCTGCTCCTCACCCCACCCCACCAGTGGGGAGGCTGGGGATGAACAAGGAGTTGGGAGAGGACACAAGCAGGACAACTGGCCCCGGCTGACCTAGGGGATATTCCAGACCATCTTACATCATGCTCACTATATAAAGCCAGGAGAAGAAGGAAGAGGGGGACATTCAGAGCAATGGCATTTTACTTCCCAAGTAACTGTTACATGTGAGGAAGCTCAGCTCTCCTGGGGATGGGTGAACACCTGCCTTGCCCATGGGATGTGGTGAATGAATTCCTTGTTTTGCTCTGCTTACGGACGTGGCTTTTGTTTTACCTATTAAACTGTCTTTATCTCCACCCACGAGTTTCATCACTTTTACTCTTCCAATTCCTCCCCATCCCACTGCAGGGGGAGTGAGGGAGCAGCTGTGTGGGGCTTAGTTGCTGGCTGGGGTTAAATGAGGACATCACTGAAATCTACTCCATTGATTTACCACCATAGGAGAACACAATGCCTCAGATAAAGATTTACAAATAACTATCCAAAGGGATGGTGTTCTCTCCTTGGGTGTCTTTAAATGGTGCCTGTTGTTTTTCTGGCTGAAAACTATTTGTAGATAGGGACAAATGACAGGATAGCAACAAGAAAGTATCATCCTGTGAGAAAGGTGCCATATGGTACACAAATCCCATTAAGAGGGTTTAATTGTTATTTAAAAGCCTACAGACAAGCAGGAATAAAAGGGAACCCAGTTCAGATATTCTCTGGATGCCAATTTTGCTTAGGTTTCAGTTGCAGTCAGAATGCAAGATCCATCCCTCCTCCTGCTGGTAGCCATTAAATATGACTGGAAGAATGCAGAATAGTGCATTCTATCTGTGCAGTGCTGTGCATTATATCTCACCAAGTCACCAGGCTCCTGCAGTGCCTGGGTGCTAGCAGCCAGTCCTTTCTCAGTTGCACTGACAATTTAACTCAGAGAAGCTGGTTCACTACAACACAGTGATGGGAATTCTATGGTTTAAAAGATTTTGTGTCTCTTTCCAGAAGTAGCCCACCCTCCTGCCAGAGCCATAAGGCCACGGCTGCAAGCAACATTACTTGTCACTAGTCTATTTCTTCTTTTTTCTTTTTTCCAGATGATGGAAAAAAAATTAACTGGGAGATCTTTTCAGGCGAGATGGCTGTACTGTGACCAAGGGGCAGTACTGGAGCTGCAGAGCTGCAATCTGCACTGGTTCCTCACATCCCAGGCTGGGCTTTCTTGTCACTGTCATGGAGGAAGGAATACAGATGGGGAGCTGGCTAACTACTGCCTCCAGCAATCAAAAATAATGGCACAGAGCTGGCTTGCGAAACTTCAGGCAGTGGAAAAAACTGACCTCTGAAAATGTATCTTGGCTGTTCCATCAAGGGTATAACTGAAGCTTGATTTTATTAAATTGGTGTATGGAAATAGTACATAATTTAGAATCATAGGCTTTGGTTAAAGCTATGATTGCAAGGTTTTAAGCAGGTCAGAAGCTCAATTAAAAAAATTAAGTCCACAAAATTTAATCCCTCTGTACCTTTTTGCTTCAATGTGACTCTTGTTAACTCCCTAAAATTAGATTTTTAATCTCAGATTGGCACCCCATGCTCTTCCACTCAAGTAACACAAGCAGTGAGAAGATTATGGCCACTTATATAGTATCTATTTTCCTATAATCCTTTCAGCACCATAAATGCTAAATATAGCATCCAGTTTAAATTAGCTTTAACCTCAAGTTGACTCCAGTTAACCATGCAGGAACAGTCAGTTTAAAAAAAGCAGAAACAAAAACAAAACACGCCCCAAAGAAAGCTAGAAAGAGGTAGAAATATTCCCACACTTTAAAAAAAAACATACAGTAAGCTGTTCGGTGCATATTAGCAGATGACCACAAGAGTGGTGAATTGTCAACAGCTTTTTGAAAACGTGGGACTTGTGAGCCATTAGGCTGTCACACATGAGTATATTGGTCACAGTATTCACCCTTACAAACAGCCATCCCTAGAAGCACAACAAGAAATTGGGCTGCTCCTGCAGCTCCTTTATCCTTGCTGTAGTTACAAACCATTAACACTGCACATGGAGGCCTTTCTGTGAATCAAAATCCCACTAATTTTTCCAGGAGTACCCTTTGTAGGCATCACGAGACCTTCACAAGGAAAACTGATACATCCCCTGATCAGCGGAGGACCACCACTAGATCATCCTAAGCCAGTAGTGAGAAGAGCTAAAACAGGCTCAAAACCTACAACAGGAATGACTTCACTGAAACAACTGCAGAGAACCCTGCCTCTTGCTTGGCAGTTGCTGCAGGAAGAAATAAGTCCTCAACACCAAAGCAGGGGTTTCAGGAGGTCTCCCGCACTTGGAAAGGGATATTCCTGAGGGGTCCCAGGCTGGGTGCCAGCTCCTGCTGACCGCAGCCAGCTTTACAGCTGCCAGGGCCAGATCACTCTATGCATTTTACCTTGGACATTTATAGGTTACATACTTCCTCATTAGCCTGTATGTTCTATTTCTGCCTCTGCAACAGCACTTATTCTGAGCAGCTCTGTTTTTTCACCAGCCAGTTTGCCTGAGGAGCACAACAGCAAATGAATCCCAATAACCAAATCATCCTGAAGTAAACAACCATCAGGCGTAACACCATTAAAGTTACAGGTTCATCTCAAAACTTAATATGAGATTTAATAAGGCTGCAAGTTTCTCCACTTCTTACTTTTGCCCTTTTCAAACACCACATGGAGATAAGGGAAGCCCACCCTCAGCAAGCCAGGCAGTTTTCATAATCCAGAGGCAGAATGACTGCCAAACCCTACCCTGGCATGGGAAATGTCACAGAGATGCAAATTAAAAAATATCCGATTGTGTCTGCCTGTCCGTTTTGCTTTAGCTTGTTAGGAACAATTAAACAGATGCCTAATGCTGAGCAGTAAAATGAGTACCCAGGAACTCTTCCCACAGTTTTCCTCCTTCACTTGGAGGACTGCCACATACACAGATTGCGACATCCTCAAATGTTCATTATTGAGACACACTCATCTGTTAAACACAGATTAGAAGGAGAGGATCGACAGAGCTGGTTAAAGGAGAAATAATGAATCAGGAAATGTTCGTGTGTACTGTCACAGCCACTACCAAAACATGTGGTGAGCTTCTGTTTAAAAAGCTATGAAATCCCAGCAAAATAAACAAACATTCTGATAAATGGAATTGAGGTTCTACATCAAAAGCAGAATTAAACTGGCTGTAGGCAGGAACTCCAGAGCCCATAGTACCCTCATGCTGCTCCCAGAATATTTTTCCTTAAGAAGCATCAAATTTCTTTTGTTTTCTGGAAAAGTTGTATAGTAGAAGAGTAAACAAAACATTTTCAACTACACCTGGCTACAAAACCAAGGAGCAATACCATAGCAACCAGTATAAGACATATCTGGAGGAAATACAAACTCCAGGTATTTATTTTGAGCCTCCTGAGGTTAGACTGAGCACCTCATGGACCACAGCAGGATTATCACTGCCTGAGGGGCACTTGGTCTCACTGAGACATTAGGGGAGAAGCAGCACCACAGAGAGCAGGGGGGATACAAAGGTGAAAGACAAGGACACAGTGGTAGAATCACATATTTAGAGGACAAATTTATTCAGTTTTGCTTTATCACATTTGCAAACCTATTCAACTCTTGACTTCAGCAATTTCTTTCACTTGGGACCAAACACCCTACAGTAGGTGATGGACAAGCATCCCAAGTAGGTTACACAAGAAGTTACCTGGCTTTCATAAACTTGGTCCTTCAGAATAAAATCTTTCTGATTACTTCCATTCTGCAGAATTCTTAAAACTTGTTCACTGATATTTTTAAAGTGATTAGCAAGTTCAGCAATTATCTAAGCTCTCATTTCCTCATGAAATGAGGCTGATGAAACAGGTTAGTTAAATCTTCTTAGGCTCTGCAATGGTACTATGGGACATAGTTATAGTCTGAAATAACAGTCATTCCAGATGAAGGAGGCTGTAAAGGTTTTGCTCTCCTCTTTATTCTTAAAAACAAATAAAAAACAAGACCTCATCATAACAAAGAAAGCCCAGTCTCTGAAACTGGAAGAGATTAATGTTATTATGCAAGTGGGGCCATGGCCTGTAATAGTGAAGAATCATCCTATCTTAGACACCTATCCCAGGTATGGACAACAATCCATGCAGTCCGTGTGCGACAGTGACAGTCACAGCAATCACTTGCTGTAGCAGCTGAGTCAGAGGGGTGCTGTGGTGACCGAAGCACAGCGGTGACACCGGTGATGTCCCTGCCTGCGAAGGGGGAGCCCTCAGGCTGTGGCAGTGTAACACTGCTCCGTGCTGGCTCTGTGCTGTGCTTCCGTGGTACTGCAGCCTCTGAGGAAAACTCCTCATTATTAGTTTATCACAGTTCACTGCCTGCACTAGCATTGGTGGGGGACATAGGAATAACAACGCTGATCACAACTGGTGTGCAAAGGAAAACTCTTCTCCCTCACAGCTCAAATTCTCTTTATTCGGTCTTGTGTTACCATGACCAGAGTACACTGAAATGGCAAAGTTCCACCAGAGGGGCAAAATAAGTGGCCCTATGCCAAGTCATCCCATCCTATGCCCACAGCCAGAAAAGATGCACAGCTGGTGCACACCTGAGGTTGCCTAATGACATTTCCCATCACTGCAGCAGCCTTAGTGGGCCTCAAGGAAACCTTAGTCAATCATTTTTTTCTTCATTAGTTTTTTTCCTGTCATAAAAAAACTTCAAACTGGATGCGTAATGAGAAAAATATTTCTTTAATACTGCACTAAGATTTTAGGCTTAGTCAATGCCCAGGCACTTCCTAATGTTCCCAGTTCTGCAAGTCCCCTGACAAGAGCACTGCATTTTCTTTTCTTTTTTTTTTATCATGGAATGCATAGGAGTGAACCAATTTCACATTAGATTTTTCGTCACCCTCCCCTCAAGACAGCATTGAAATCAAACTCATATCACATTGATTTTATTTGTAAGGAAACAACAGGTCTGTGCGTTGAGGAGTATTGAGTACTCCTCATATATAAGTATATACTCATGGACAAATGTGTGAGTAACTTGTTTAATTTCTGCAAGGGCCTGCCAGGTTCTGCTGAGGGCTCAAAGCCTCTTCAGGCAGGAGAGACACGGCAGAGGCAAAAGGATGTGTGGCCATTTGATCTCCTCAGCCTGTGACAATCTCACAGCCAGGAAAAAAAAATCACCAGGCATCTCTCGGTTCTGCTTTTTCTGAAAAGTCAACATTCCTACCATATTATTTCTCTCTTGTTACAGAAGGAGAATCACAAAGCCCACAGCCTCTGTTCACCCGGCATGTGCACAGAGCACTGCAGGGTACATCCTCAGGTGTAACCTGCCAAAGGCGTTAGCAAGCCCTTTCCCACAGCCCACCAGGACAGGTTTACCACCCTTGGTGAAAGGGTTTGGGACAAGTGCCCACAAGGCACAGCAGAGGAAGATATTTATCTCAACGACTGCAGGGCATCCGATGCCCATGCTGCTGTTTGAGACCATCATTGTTCCTTTAGTGCAACTGTCCAAGCAGCACTGGCCAAGTATGCCAAGAGAAAAGCACTTTTCTCCTACCATGGCATCCATGGGAGAGAAAAGCACTGGCAGTTTGTATTGCTGTTAGTTTTCCAGGCTGTCTCTCACTCCAGAAGCACATGCATGTAGGGATGGGAGCCAAAGACAGGGAATTGTACCCACTTGGCTGTTTCCAACTGAAGAGTACCTCCATTCACCGGCAAGCACCGTCTCCCCAGTCCCGGAGATATATCAAACCTCTTAGGGACCTCTCTAACCAGGTCTCTGTCATTACTTCCAAGTAATGACAAAATAATTTCTCCAATAATCTGTTTCTAGTAAGAGTAAAGTGTTGGAGAGAGATAACAGTCCCTGCATCTCTTGCTGAGGGGATCTGGTGTGCTGAGTACACTCCAGTCCATTTAATACAGTGACCTGTCTCCATTTACTGAATTGATTTGGCATATGAATGTTTAAACTGTTGAGTGTATTTAAACTAATGGCTGCTAAAGCAGCTTATGTGACTTTTTAATCTAGCTTTTCCATAGAGTCATTTGTGGAATGACTGTTTGAAAGAGAAACAGAAAAGAAATTGGGGCAAAACTTACGCTGACAGACACTGGAAATGGGATGATGTGGCCACAGCAGTTACACAGGCAGATTTGTGGCTCATTCATTACCATCAGACTGTTTCCCACAGCTGAACTTTTCCACAGGCCACCTGACCAGAGGCACAGCCTGCTCCCTGTGAGCAGACCTCAGGCCAGCCCTGAGCAGCCTGCACTTTACAAAATTAATTTCATCCTCTGAAGCAGAAAATACAAATTCCTCTTTCTCCCTGAGGAAAAGGGCTGGTGGGGAATGTGACCAGTTAAGAGGAGAGGCCCAGCTGGGTGGCTCATTCCCCTGTGCTCTCAAGGGTTTTGACTTGATCATCTCAAACATCTTTTCCAACCTAGCTGATTCTGTGATTCACACAGTTGTTTAAAGGATTCTGTGTGAATTACAGGGAACCTCAAAAGTTGCCACAGATAGTTCTGTGTGACTATCATTAAGCACTGAGGCAAAAGGACAACTGGCCACTGAAAGACAGTTTTAAGGGCCTGCTGCAATGTACAGAGACGGGCTCTGATCACAGGTTACCTGATTTATTGAGCAGGTGTAATATTCAGTCACTGCATGGTCGAAGTCTCTTTGTGCCATTTTCCCTTAGAGAAAATAATGTTGATCTCTTACAAAACACTAAGATCTGTTGATCTGTCACCAGATATATCTGTATCATACTATTTTCCTTTTCAAAGTCTTCCATACCTTTTTATGGTAATTAAGCACGCCACATCAAAAATCAAATCAGTGCAAAATCATACTGACCCCCAACGTCAGACAACTCGTTGTTTCAGCATATGATGGAAAAAGCTAAGCAAGGGACAGCAAACAGTCTTTGCAAGAGTAATAATTAGATTTACTTCTCCTAATTCCTTGCACATGACCTTCTGATGTGCACTGCAGGCTCATCTACCCACCACGCTGCAGCCCTGCACACAGCACAGGACCAAGGTATTCTACATGACTCATAACTTCTTCACAGGCCTTCTTGCAGGAATTGCCACTGATGTTTTAAATGTAATCAATAAATTGAAATCGTGTTCACTTTTAAAATGAGCATTGTCTAAGCCTGCTATTCTGACACTGATATATCTTTACGAACACTGGTGCAAATATTGCTTCAAAATTAGAGACAAAAAACTCCAAAAAACTCCTTCAAGGGGACTGGTGCTCCCTGTCCCATCAAACACCTCCACCTGCATGTGCCCCCACAGAGCCAGGAGCCAGGGCTGTTCTCACAATCACAGATCCCTAGCAACTGTCCCACTGCACTCAAAACTCTGCTCGGAGCAGAGTGTTGGTGATCCAAGATATAGGAAAATGAGATGGGAAGGGATACATAACCACTATTACGGTTCCCATCTTTAGTTTCCTGAAGAAAACCCTATTCCATCAGCGTGACTTCAAAGGTGAAGAGTCAGTTCCCATCACCTGTCACAGCAAGAAAAGAAAAAATCACCTTTGGGTAATCTCATCTTGGGGATAATCATGTTAGCTCAGCCTGACAGCTACTGCAGATCTGAGCAGCAGGAGGAGCAGATGCAGCATGACGTGGCCAGCCCAGCTCTTTACAAAAGCCACCTTCACTCCTGGGTGATTGAAGCCATGCTCTGGGCCGGGCTCTCCACTTTTCTGGGCATCCCAGCTCCCCACAGCAATGGCAGCACCTGACTTTTGCTGCAGCATCCAAAACTACGGAAGGAAATGGCATGATCTCCTTAAACCGCAAGATCCACCCGGCAGTGGATTTCTGAGTGATTATCTCATACCTCAGGTTGCCCCCGGACTTTAATCACCCGAGAAGTGTGATAATCCCCAAAATACACGTCCTAGTGTGTCTTATCAGTGGCAGAAATTACAGCGATGCATGAACAATGAGTTGTCCTTTCCACGTGCGCTTGGATCTGACATGAATCCCGGGAGCCAACTCATGCCCTCTGCTGGGTCAAGGGCGGAAATCGCCTCCCTTCTTTCACCACTGCCAGCTTAAAGGCACACCACAAGGTCATCTCCAAACACACCACATCGAGTATTTGCTGACTAGATACTTGGATTCGCAGCTGGGAAATGGAAGGTCATTCGGTGCTGTGCCTCCTCTCAAAAAGTAATATTAGTTGGAAGAGAGCTGCTGAATGGAGATCATCGGTCCCAGACTGACGGCACAAAGTGGCAGAAAGCCAAGCAATGAGAAGAGGAAGCCACAGGACTCTGTGATAACTGTATCTTCAGTTTCAGAAATTGCTTTGATATTCTGTCAACAGGGGATAGCTTCCATTTCCTTCAGTCTTTGCTGAAGCTTTAGTAGAAACATGGGTTGTTTCTGCTGGATTTTTAATTAGAAGTGGACGATACAATTTCCCGCAGAAACCAGGGTGTCCTCTCTCAGCACCCATTCAGACTGTACGAAAAGGGAGGTTGGATAAGTAAGACCAGAACCAAAGGGGTGCCTAAAAACACAGAAAATATTCCTTGGAAGAAGGCAAAGACACAGAGGTGCATTCAGGCTGTAGTTACAAAACAGTAGAAACCTCTAAAGGCCTGGCTGGCTCTTGTGTTCAGCAGCTTCTCTAAAGAGCCCGGCCATGGCTCAGCTTGTGATTTATTTTAGACTTCCAGGACAGAGCTGACTGTGACAAGTCAGAGGGACGTTCATTATCCGGTCTCTTCAGGCTGATGGCCACTGGCAGCACACACCTCACTGCAGCTTAATCGGCTCTAAGCAGCCCAGACAGCAGCTGCCATTTGCTTTGTGCTCTCGCATAAATGCTGCGGATTTTACTCTGAAATCTGGATTTGACAAACTGGGAACAAATAAAGATAGCTGATGGTGATACCCAAGCATCTGAGCAGGCTATCCTTAATAGAAAAGTACTCTGCCAGGAAGAAATTTGTTTCTCACATTTTTAAGATTTATATTTTTGTTTGCTGTTCACCAAACAAATAATTTGAACAATATTAATCTCCTACATTGTAACCCATCTTCACTGACATAATCTTCATGCATTACTGGAGTTACAATAGAAAGAAATTTTAAAAACCCAGAAGACAATGTCACAAGTAAATTAATATTTGACCCACTGATCATAAACCACAGTGTACACATCCTTGAAGAGAGGAAGCTTTTATCAGGATCCTCAGGACATGTTTAGAGAGTACAAATCTAGGACTTCCTCCTAGAAAACACCTGTTGAAGCCAATAACTTTAAGGTAGTTCCTAAGTGAGGAAAAAGTTGCTAAATGTTCTATCAAGCATGAAGACACCAACATTTGTCAAGGAATGTTTTACTTTTTATGTCAAAAACACTGCCTTGTACTTCTTAATTCCCTTCAAATAGTTCTACCACTAAATACATACTATTACCCTATACATAATCTAGTGAAAATACATAACATTTATTAACAAATTTTCTTAACATATACAACTGCCATAAGAGCCTCAGAGGTATCAAATCAGACAGCTGATGTTTCTGTGCAGAATTCAGTGTCAGCACAGACCAGCCAAGAACAACACTTGCTAAAGCAGCAAATCAGGGTTTATAGTGGTAAGTAATAGAGAATGAAGTTTATACATCAAACCCTCTAAGAAACAAGAGGAAATACTAAATAGGTGCACTCTCTCATCCTGAAGGTGGGATTCATTTCTTGGTATGCCCCAATAACTAAGTTCCTTCTCACTTCAGAAAAACATGTTGTTTACATGCAAAAGGTGGCATCAGATCTTTGTGAAAGGAATGAAAAGGCGAAAGTCGCTCCATAGCGGAAACATGAAAATAAAATATTTTTCCACAAAAAAAATACCACATGCAGAAACGCTGTGTTGTCAGTAACAATAAAAACACTCTCTAAAAAACAGAAATGAGTTACAGTAAATTGAGGGAACCCCGTTCCCTGCCAGGCTGCATCTCCTGTAGCAACTGGCATATGTGCAAAGTGAAATTAGATTCTATCAAATAATGCTTCTCCATCTGCTTCTTCTGTGCTCTCTTTCTCCTTTGCGGTTAAAAACTTCCCCAAAGGCTAGGCACTCGATAAAGAGATGTGGGGCAGAGCTGAAGAAGAGAAGGGCTTTTTTCCCCCAAAACACACGCTACCTTTGCACCCCCTACTGGGGAAACAGCCACGAGCAAACAGCCCGCAGAGTCTCACCACGGAGATCTTTCCCCCGTCAGCCGAATGTAACCACAGAGGAGCAGTTTTCATCTTAAACAGGTCATTTCTTCCAACTCCGTTATATCAGTTTGATTCTAGTCATAATCTTTACCGACTTTAGTTGCACCCAGCGAAAAGTTTACACGCAGGACTAATGCATAAGAAGGGAAGCTCATGAAAAGCTTTTATTTATCACATTCTTTCATGGTAACCCAATTCTTTTCTTTTTTTAAGGAAGAAGTTCTCGTATGCTGAGTAGAAAGGCTGTTTAAATATCAAAAAGAAAAAAGCCCTAGTAGCAATGTGTCATTAAATAACATGTCCAGAGGACAAACATTTGCTAGCTACCGAAAATCGGGCCTTTGCTATTGACACGCCGAAATGGCTGTGGCAGATTTTCTGTAGCGAGCCTGGCGAGCCCTTTTCCGGAACCGTGACTCTCTAAGGTCAGCAGCAGATCACAATATAGTATTTTTGTTCTTATCTTTATTATATATTTTACTAGTATAAACAGTAATCCAAGGGGGAAATTTCATGTTACAACTCAGAAAAAGGTGTTAAAATCCAAGAAAGCCACCAAAGAAGTTAGGTATTTGTTATTAGGTATTATGAGTTTATCAGATAAACACAGATATAAACCCAGCAAGAGCAGCTCTGCTATTACATTTACCACCAGAAGGTGGCATTGAATGGCCACAAATCTGCTCCCAGCGTCCTGAACTGCTGCCTGCCAGAGTCGAGCAGGGAAGGGTCCTGGGCACTTCACCCAGCGTAAATCTGAAATGTAGGTTACCACTTGCATAAACTCCCTGGAATTAGAGCAATATAGCCAATAACTAATTCGTGCTACACTGGCAACAAAAAATGCTTTATTTCTTCCCTTCTGTCTGTTCCTCCTCGTGCAATCAACCCATGGCATATCTGCCCTGGCTTTTCTGGAAGTCCACTGAAACCACAGGACTCAGAAGGACCCCACACCCCTTAGTGTGTACAGTATGTGCAATACTCTCATGTGGAGCAGTGGAGCAGAACCTCAAAGTCTCAGGGGAATTTCAGAGGAAGGGGTTCCCATGATCCTTACCACTTATTCACATCATCTCTAATGAAAAAGGTCACACCAGAGAAACCGGGGGTGTGGCTGAATGCTCGGTTGGTTTCCAGCAATTCCGAAGGCCACGCTGCCATCTTGCCTCTCCTACAGTGTTTCTGTGTACCTTCAGGGACGCGCTTCTAGGGGTGGGCCAGGCAGCAGCTTGCCAGGTTTTACTTTGGACAAAGTCCTCTCAGGAACTGGTGCACAGAAAGAAGCCCTGCTCGAGTGCAAGGGAAAGCTGCCCAGTGCAACTGGGTGCACATTGAAAGCATCCCTCACATGGCTGTAGCCTTGGGAAGAAAAATCCACACAGGCACACTGCACACTGACACCAAAGAGAGCCTCAGAGCCCCGAGTTTCCTCCACGTGGTTCAGCGGAGCAGGAGCTCGATTCCCTCCCGCACTGCTCCAGATCTGCACCGCTCCCCTCAGTCCCCGGGTGACCCGCACTCCTGAGCGGTGACACACCCTGGGGCCGGCACTGCTCTGGCTGCACCACCACCCGTCTGTCACGGCTGCAGAAGAGCTGTCCCGTGACATGAAAAAAGTCGAGGTCCAAGGGATGCTGGGAATAGCAGCGAATGTGCTGTTCCAGAGCAGCCCCAGCCCTGCACTGCACGCAGAGTGAACAGCAGGGCGAGGGAGCAGCGCCGGGGACACGCACAGGCACAGGTTGCCCGGCTCCGAGCTGGCCCTCGGCACAACGGCGGGACTTCCGAGCGGACTGCAGCGAACTGCAGAGCAGGGACAGAACAGCCAGGGCCCTGCTCCCCTTGCTCTGCCACATCCCCTCATCAGTGCAGTCCTGCCATCCCTTTGAAGGAGAGGGCTTTGCTGTCACAGGGCCAGCTGTCAATCAGTCACACTAACACCATGCAAACACATGGTGCTCTGCCAGGAACAGCTGCTGTCTCAACACAGGCTCTGGTATACTGACAGAAAGGAACTTAGAAACAAATAAAAAATGAACCTTTTTTTTTTTTTACTAAGACAGCTCAACATGGCTGTTTCATTTACTATTTTTAATGCATTGATCGTTCCTCCTTTCAGTGAAGCCTTGTCTTATTTATTCTAGTGTTACCCCCAGGCCACCAAAAAGGACACATTTGGGAGAAGAAAATGCCATTTACTAAAATAGTACAACAGGAAAAAAAAAAAAAAAACAAAAAACAACAGGCATCCAAAATTGCAAAATGGAAGGATCAACTATTCAGGACATTTCAACTGTAATGCAGGATAAGCTGACAAGGTGAATACTGGGATTTCCTTCTTTCTGTGATCATTTACATGCAAATGCAAAAGGAGACTCTTGCAAGGAACAATCCAGTTGTTGGAATCACTCTGTACCTACACAGAAAAAGTAGCAATTCTCTCAATGAGCTTTGACCTTATCTCAAACTTTATGTGTAGCTTTGCTTAGGAAAGAAATAAAGATTAAAAAATTATATTTTTATTTCTGTATTTCAGATAAATAATTCAGAGGTTTCTGAGTGTTCGGAAGTTTCTTTGTTTTGAAGAGTAGGGGCTCCAATGATGGACATTTAAAGAAGAGATCAGCTTTGTCAACACTCATGGCAGCCCAGACAAAACGAATATATGCATGCAGAGGGAAAGCAGAGGAATAAAATTCAGGGTTGGAAGAAACCTTGCCATTTGGGCTGCCAGTCATCTAGATCAGCAGAGCCTCCTGACAGCCTAGAGATCTGCATTTCCTTTTCCTGGGGCTTGGTAGCTGAAGGACAGAGAGGACAGGCTGAGACCAGCTCCCAGCATGAGATGAGCTAGATGTGGTCCTGAGTCACACCTGGACATACAATATATAAACGTGGTGTGTGTTCTGGGGGGTGCTTAGGTGTGAGCCCTGTTACTGCTGCCTCAGAAAACGTAAGGCAGGGAAGGGTTTGGGGTGAACAGGCAATGGCAGGTCGATCCAATCAAAAGCACAGTGATGCTCAGTTTGTAGCACATGAAACTGCTGAAAGATTGAGTGCTCCGAGAGACTGAGGGAAATGCAAACAGAGCCCCTGGAGGGGAACCATTTTTCAGCAGGTCATGAGCAAGCCAATAATGATTTCCACTTCATTTGTATGTGTGCTAAACATACTTGGCATTACTTCAGAGACTGGGGTCAAAAGTTCGATGATTGCTAAAGGCATTGTGCTAGAAGATGCAGCTGGATAGCTGCTAGGGGAGGGTCAAAGCCAGGTTTGCACTAACCTTTACCCCTGCCCTGTCCTGGTAGGGTTTCCCAGCTGAGATCCATTATACATGCAACTGGCACACTGAAAAATGGCCACAAAGTTTATCTTGCACCTTACCTCACTGCCAGGATGCTTCAAAACAGCAAGCAGAAAGCAGAGCAACTAAGGCCAGCATTCCTTTTGCATCTCTCAATAGCCTTTCCGTGCTGCTGGTCTCCTGGGCCAGCAAGAGCCTTCCTTTGCTCCTGACCCTCTTCAGCATATCCACCAAAAACATATCTAAGCACACAAAAATCGAGTCATGCGTACATGAGCTGGGGGAGAAGCTCCCTCAAACATTGCCACGGCCCTCCGGCAGTGGAGGACACTGCACCATTAGCTACTCACTGCTGGCTTTGCTGTAACGCAGCAGCAGCAGTGCCAGTCCCAGCACTACCTGATGTGCCTCGAGCCAAGGGACACACTTAGCAAGCAAAGGGTTGGACAATCAATAACTTCGTTTCTTGGAGACACCACCAGCATTTTAGCCTCACTCTTCAGGCTTTGGTGGTCTGGTGGACTCACAGTGTCAACATCACATGCTCTCAGATACATGGTGGAGTTTCCCCTCACCTCCAAAGAACTCCTTGAACTCCATGATCTCCTTATGCTGCCCCTTATGGTCCCAGTAACACTTCACTGTTTCTGCTTGGGGATAAGCTGAAAAGAAAACGATTTGCAAGCACAGGTTTCTCTGCCTGAAGACAATAACAAAGCTGCAGCAAAAAAGAAGAGGGTCAAGTACACAAACACAGTGCTGCGAGTGCCCCTTTCCACCAGCTCTCGATTTCTCCTTGACTCTCTTGCCTTTCCCTGAAACACACCTGTGTGACAGAGACTCTCACAACTCCGTGAGTTTCAGCACACAGTTTGACTTTCTTTGCATTGAACTGGCAAGAAAGGAGGAGATTTATGTTGGTCCTGGGTGCATTATATTGACTGTGTTTTCCAGGCACAAGTAGCCCCACAGAAATCTTCCAGGGAAACCACAAGCAGACTCAAGGGAAATGAAGGACCAGAGGTTTCCATTAATTCACACAGGGCATGGCTGAACTGGATTCAGGTACTGAATACTGGCTGGGCAAGATAGAGGCTCATTTTTCAAGGACCTCTGTGCAACTGCCTTGAACTTGAATAGGAGCTTGCAATGTGTGCTCTAAGGCTGTATGCGTGATAGATAAGCATTGTCAATTTGACTTTTCACAAGGTGGGGAGGAGTAAAGGAAAAAACCCATTTCTTTTTTTAGCAACCCTTCCCTGCCTTTTTCGTAATTAAATTCACCATAATGACCACTGTAGTAAATCTAATAAGAAGTCTGAGTTTCTGGTTTCCATTGGCAGCCATTTGCACAGCTCAATTTAGGCAACTCACTAAAGCATAAGAACAGTATTGCTAGACAACCTTCTTGAGTCAGTAAGTAAGAAGAAAAGCTTACCTAGACAGTATTAAATCACTAAAATTGATTGCACCCTATTGCTTATGCTCTGATTCCACTGTCAGGAAGGCTCTGAGCTGGCTTATTTACACACACACTAGTGAACTCGTTCACACACAGCTGCTTTCCACCTCAGAGCAATAAAAATTAATAATAAAAATAATTAAACCTCATCAGCCTTCAAGCATTTGGAAACCCCAGAGCCCCATTGCCAGATCCTCAGAAAATGCATCAGCCTTCCCATGAGAGAGACTGGGGCTCAATTCCTGCAGGGACTGGCTGCCAGAACTACCACGGCGCCTGGTCGTCACACTCCAGCAACAGATTATTCCATGCTATCGACCCCCCTGCTCTGGGTTAATTCTTTTAATTGTCTCACCACATCTTTTCCCATTAGGCTGATGTAACTTGTTTAAGCATACACAGATTGATTTATGACAGCAGCAGGGATGCTAATCAGATGCCTGCTCTCCAGTTAATGCACGCTCGGTGAGAGATGCAGGACAGCAGTCTCCCATATGGGAGCTCCAGCCTTTTGCCTTGAAATCAAAGGCAGCCTCCTCTCAGCGAGAGCAGAATTACAGTGCTCCAAGAATAGTGGTTTCCACTGGCGTTACGGGTAAGGCAAGGTCACTGCGTCCTGCTCTTAATTCTCAAGTGCCATCTTCTTTAAATATAGCAGCAATCAAGGAAATGGAAAATCTCTTTAAAAGTTCACTGTTAGGAAATTACTGGAGCCCATTGAATTCCTAAAATCTTGTCAGGAGGTAAAGGGCTCCCTTCAAATGCAACCTCATTCGTCTCCAATTAAAATCAGTTTCCTCCACAGTGTATGTTCAACATCCTTTAGCTCATTGCTACATGTTTCCTGCATTTCCCTTTTACTCAAGGGATGTGCACATAGTACAGAAACCTGCACAGAACAGCCTTCTGTTCCATACATACAGTTTAGGTCACGAAAAGCACAGAATACATAATGCTCATATACTATGAGCTGAAAAACAGAGTTCTCAACAGTACCAATAAAAATTTGCAAAGCTTTGGGAAAAAAATAGGATACCCCACAGAACCAAAGTATTTTTCATTCTGTTGTCATGTTCACAATTAAAACAATTGAGTACATTAAAAAAGAATTAAGTTCATCTGCAGGTGCCACCATCTGACTGAAAGTCGAAGAAAACTTGCCCTGTAATTTTGTGCTTCTGGGACAAAAAAAAACCCAAAGAAACAAAAAAAAAGGAGAAAAGCTCCCACAAATCCACTGTGCCAAACTGCTTAAGAAAACTGAAATTCTGATTCTACATTTGTGCCGGTTTGGCCAAAATCTAGTAATATAGATATTTATATATATATAAATAACCAAGCATTATATATATATATATATAACCCACATAACCAAGCATTCTTTGGGATTACCAGTCCCATCACATCTAGACAGCAAATCCCATGCGTTTTCCCACCAGCAAGAGGGCTCAGAGCAGGAGCTCTCTCAGCTGTTTCTCACAGGTACTTCTCTTGCTACCCTTGGTTAGCAGCAAATGGACTTCACCTCCTTGGATTTTCAAATCCTCCAGAGAGCTTTCGGTACAATTTCTAAACACAAACTTACTAGATGGGCTGACAAATCTCACCACTTCTTATGGAAGTTTATTCCACTTATGGTCTACTCTTCTCAGTTTGGGGGGCATAGACAATGCTCAGGGTGGGACACCAGGAAAGACAGGGGAAACTAACACTAATTCCATGTGCTTTCAGCCCAAGCAGGGAAGGAACAGGAGGTGCTCTGTCCCTGAGAGCCATTCAGTGCAGTCCAGATTTCTAATGTCAGGCACCTCACACTTGTAGCAACTTCTCTGAGAACAACCTTCATGCTAAGAGCAACTCACAATATTTTCAAACAAAATAAGAGACAACTGTACAAGTACCTTCAGATGGTTCATTAACAAAGAGCAAAACAAAAAAAAGTCTAATGTATTATTAAGGACAGATTATTATTCAACTTCATTCAAAAATACCAAAGGCTGCTTTGATAGATCTAAAAGCACCAGCAGGAGCCACTGCCCTTTGCATCTTGCAAAGAAGAGTCCCCAGCTGACAAAGGCCACATGGACCATATACTGCTCTGAAGCCGCAGTGGCAACAGAGACTTCAGCAGATGCTCCAAGTGACAAAAAACACCACAAAATCAGTATCTTCACTCTTGTGCCTCTGGTGACAACCAATTCCAAGCCTTCGCTCCGACAGCAGCTTCACAAGACCAGCCTCAGGCTAGCAGGCTAAGAATCAGTCTTGTAACTTCCTGAGGTAAGGAGGCATGATGCAGGCCTGATTTCCCTTCCTAAATTTGTGTGAATACTAATCCCACACACCTTTAAGGACCTTCAAGGTGACTTCAGTCTCCACTGGTTTTATGCCTGCTGTAGAAAGGAGCATTTTCTCCCCTTGTTTACAAGCAGTTTTCAATCCTTTGAAACGCCACAGCTGTTCAAAATGTTAAGGCAGAGGACGAAAGCCACAGAACCATAACTTCTTATGAACTAAATGGTGCGCTGGGAAGAGGTGGCAAACACTGCCACAGACAAACCTAACATATAATATATGCACATGAGCAAATATCTAAGGTTTAGATATTTAGATGGATTAGACGTACAGGAGTAATTATCTAGGTTTATCTTTTCTGATTTCCTTAGGTCACATGGAAAAGTAGGGTCCACTACAACTTTATGTTGTTTGTCTCCAGACACCAATGCCTAGTTCATACTTAGAATTTTCTCCTTGGCAGTAATTTTGTAGAAAGGCATTACAAAATTGCCAGATGCCTGAGCTTTTCTTGACAGTGAAATTTTACTTAAATAGTTAGAAGATACAAGCTGACTTGTATCCTGTCATGGGGATATGTCACTTACAATGTATCTTGCAAACATATATTTAATTATTTGCCAAGATATTTGCCTCCCCATTTAAGTAAAACATTCATATTCAATTCATTCTGCTTTGGACAAATTAATGTCTTTGCAGATTACCAACCCAAAATATCTGACAGGTTTTTTGAAATATCCTTCTTCTGTAGTCAGCATGAGGAGAATGTCCAGCATGATGGAAACGCACATTTGAACTGTCAGCAAACCAGATTGCCAATCTGACACCACTCTTAAAGCCACAGAAACTATTTGTGAGCATGTGGAGGATGTGTTTCCTGCTATCACAGTTCTGAGAGGCTGTTAAGCAATGAGGAATTTGATCTGGACTGCAGCAAAGCCCCAAAAGGTGAGCAGAGATGAGTAGCTAGTGGAGAAGCACGTTAAGAATCAGGAGCATCACACATTCTTTCAGCTCCTGTTCCCCGCAAAATCGGATCAGAAATGAGTGCATGTGTGAACTCGAGGAGTCTTGGAGCAAGGATAGATTCTGTATTTTTACAACTGAAAAGATGAAAACGAGGATAACTTTGAGGAAAAAGCTATGCTTTTGTGGTTGTTTGGAGAACATTTTGACAGGCTTCCGCAAAATAGCAGAGAAAGCCATGATAGGACAAAAATGCTGTTCAAGGACTAGGAAGAGAAGCAGACATTGGGAGGAACAGCATCTTCCCAGATTTTATAGCTGCTTCTTGCATCTCAAAGGACACCACCTGTCATCCTCATGTAGTCTGGGTGACATATTTGAAGGATATAGAGAAGAAAAAAAAGTGGTTTGAGGTGATGCACACAGTAGACATAGCAGGAACAAAACATGAAAAGAAATTTCAAACTGAACATCAGGAGACTACTCAAGCCCTGCATTTTATTGGACTGATAAGTATTCTCCAAGAGGGAAAGTGGGAATTCAATTCACTGAGCTATTTACGTGTTCAGAAATGTCTTTGTCACAGAGAATACCCTGCGCTTTTAGAGTTGGAAGACACACCATCATTTACTAGCTTTCTTTGAACTCTAACTGAAGAACTGTCTATTACAACTATCGAGAACATCAACTATTGCTAGAGCTGACATAAGCTTAGACACAAATCCTTGAACAGCTTTTTCTCCTGTTTTTCACAACTGTTTTTCCTCTCTCTCTAAGCATTATTTCCAAAGAGTGAAGCAGCATGAAGTATGGGTGTAACATTAATTTTAAAAACCCATCCTGATCATTCTACCATTCCTCAAAGTATGACAACCATTTATAAAAAGCAGTTTTGCTTATGGAACAAAGCTTTCACAGAAATGGAAGGGCACATTTTCATGTCCAGTCGCCATCCCACATTACACCTGTATCACACATGAAGTTTTGACAGAGTTACAAGACACACGGTCTTGCCAGAAGGCTGTGCCTGGTGGGTAATCCTGCTAATGCCAGAAGTACCACTGGTTGGAGGGGCTAAGGCTTGTCCAGCCAGGACTGCCAACCGGCCCAGCTGGAACCCAAAGCGGGACCAGCAGAGGGCACCAAGCCCTGCCTGGCATGCCCCTGCCCAGTGCCACCTCATGGCACCACCAGCCACGGCGTTTGCCAGCCACTGGCAGGACTCCCTCTTTCCTCTGCTCTCCACAGCTCCTCTGTGTGCCTTCACGTGCTTCTGTCTGTACTGCGTGTCCATCTGCCCTGGCAACAAAGGTTTTAGAGCCCAACAGGAAGACCAGAAACCTCAGCTACTACTGACATACAGAAGTATGTTAATGGATAATGCAAAATACCCATTGTTTTCTCAATAATTACATTCATGACAATAACTTGCTGGCTGCCATTTGACAGCCTGACCATTTTCTGCACAAAAATGCATTTGAAATGAAGTTGTTGAAAACGGACCTTACCTTCTATCTCTTCCCTTTACCACATTTCTAAAGATTGTAACATACCTGTCAAACTAGGTGAGCCTCTCCTATTTGGACAATTAGATTAGCAGGTCTTTTAATAAAAAAAGAAACACATAATTAGTTCATTCTTAAGTGCTAAAAAGCATTGCCACATCCTTAAGAGGGCAAGCTCTCTATTGCAGACATTAAGTACTCAGGCTATTAAGAGTATTAATATTTTGCAGACCTGTGAAACTCTAACTCTCTGACTCATTGTGTTTGGACACCTTATAGCAAAAACTTTTTCTCCTGAGGAAGAAAGGCTCCTAAGGATGCACAATTAACTCAGTTCCATTCCTGACAGCAGAGTGCATCACAGCAGTTGTTGCTTTTCTCCCTCTCTCTCTCTGTAAAATCACCCTGCTACAGAATCAAAAACAACTGTCACTTCAAAGCACAAGGACTATCAATTCAGTAGATAGCAGGACAAGCAAGAGCAGACTGTACACAAGTAATTTTATCTGTTTAACTACTCATATATTTATTTTGATGTTTGGAGAGAAACCTCTCTCATTTTTCCAAAATTCCCAAAGTAGGTAGCTCTTCCTTTTTAAACTGAGTGTTAGAAATGTGATCAACTGGTCATACTAAACCCCATTTTATCCTCACGTTCAACTTAAACTGATACCATCATCAGACATGAAGGTTTGTATGCTCATATATGTTATACATTTTCTAGAATTTTTTCTGAAATCTTGAAGATCCTAAGTATAGTTTCTCTTCCTGGGCCATGGGCTTTTTGGATTCAAAAATAAATTCCTCTTTATTGCCAAGCAGTCATCCTGAGCTACTTTTCCTTCATCTACAGCCTCTAGAACAAAGAAAAGCCCTGGTGCAGTCAACTCTGTTCTTTATACAGATCCAAAATCTTCTCTATCTCCTTGACATTAACAGTGGTTTTCCAAATCCTCGTGCTCTGCACCAGAGGACAAATGAAGTACATCGCCTCCTCCGCATTCCTCCTCTCAAACTAAATAACTGTCACATCTCTGGGCTTTGGGATAAAAGCACAAAATTTTAAAAGTCATCTCATCTCACCTTAAAATCCTTTCCCAATTATAATTATAAATTTCTAAGCCAAACACCAGGGAGACTTTTTTTGACTTTAATTTGCTGTAGGTCCAGCAACTTTGACCACAGTTGAAGGTACATTTTCTCCCCATTAGTTCTGTCTAGTCAAAGAAGCTCACGTAGCGATGACGCATCTCTTGCAGATAAGGGTATCCGCTGATTTGATTTACTAAGGAAGCTAAATTTATTATGCAACATTTTACAAGTATAATTCTGCTTTCTCTTGATGGTAATAAATTCGATATCAACTCCCATGAGACAAGAGAACCAGTCCTTTTATTATCCAGACATGACCCCCAGAGCCAGATTCCATTTTAGAGACGGGAAATGACCATATCTCTGATTAAAAGGGAAACTTTAATCAAATAAAGTGCCTCATCAAGCGAGAGCCAAGATTCCAATACTCCTGACTGCAGCATAGCAATGATCCAAAGTCATATCTGCCCCCAACCCATTACCGCCTACTGCAAACGTGATATCCATCCCAAACAGGAGGTGCATCCTTCAGCCATTTCCTCATCATCTGGGTAGCTGCTCCTCCCATGCTCACAGTCCTGTGCAGAAACGTTCTCTGGCAGCTACCCCAGGGTCTGTTTGACGAATTAGAGGAGGATGGACTTTGTAGTGTTTGGTTTGATTTTTTCCCAACTAAGTCAGTCTCACAGGTGACAAGTATCTTGACACCGTGCAGCCAAGTGCAGCAGCCTTGGCTTTCAGCTCAGTACCCTTCCAGTAAGACTCTTCTATTCCTTCAGACACTTTCCTTCTATACCCTGAATAGCTTTTGAAGCATTTAGGACAACAGCTTATTTAGAGCCCCAAGTCAAGATTTTTGTCCCAATTGTCAGTGGTGCATTTCTGCAGTTTTACAGTGGATATAGTAAATGAATAACAAATAACGGTAACAATGACAATATGGATGTCTAGAGGTATTGTTATTTTAAATATGCTCTAAGATTCCACTTCTGTCTAAGCACAATTGGATCTGTATGCCACTCCATGCAGGGATCCATCTTAGAGTCTTTCTGGCCATCTAGAATGTTTTCTTGCAACAGAGCAAGATACAGCAACTGACAGATACATCATCTCCCTTTCAGCTGTGGAAGCCCAGGTACGCAAGCAAATGAAGTTGCCCAAACTCCACATTTACTCAGGAGCCACTCGGCTGAGAGATGCGGTTATTTCACGCAGCCTTCTGCAGAGATCCTCCTTGGATCAGCCCGCATGTCATTCCTGCTACAGGAGTAATGATATGCCGCTTTATGCTAAGGAGTATCTGCTCAATACCACAGCCTCTGCACCGCGAGAGGCCCCTTGTTCCGCAACGCTTCCAGCTGCCGCACTGGCCCGGCAAAATGCGGGCGGTGTGTAACGCAACCGCACCCGAAGATTATTTCCCTGGTGTTTGTCTGAGTGTTAGACACACGCTCGCACGCAGGAGGATAGTTACTGTGTTGCTCTCTGATTTCCAGTGAAGCTTCCGCGGTCTCACGCCCCCGCTGAGGCGGGGCAGGGCTCAGCCCAGCCCTGCCTAGCCCCGTTCCCGATTAGCCCAAGTCCCCCCGAGTGCCTCTACATCCTGCCCTGGCCCGGCTACGCCGTCGCGGGCGGACCCGCGCCGCGTGTTCCCGATCAGCCCCGAGCAGTTCTCGGGTTAGACGGCGGCAGCACAGCGGCAGCCCCCGTAATCGCCGACCACCGCAAGCGAGCGACGCAGGGCCCAGAGGACACGGGACCGCTGCCCGCAGCACCGGCGGGCGCACGTCGGACCCGGGCCCTGCCGCCCAGGCCCAGGGGGAAGCAACGGAGAGCTCCGTGAGGCTGCCGGGGAGCCGGGCTC
>VZTD01001928.1:3155518-3189468 GCA_013397725.1 Rhagologus leucostigma | reverse complement strand
GGTGGTACCTTGGACAGAGCCGCCGCGACTGGCAGAGCCCGGCCGGCAGCCGCTCCGGAGCTCCCCGACGAGCAGGTACGGGCGGGCGGGCTGCGCGCCCCGCGCTTGCCGCTGCCCCGACGGCGCGGCTACGGGAGAGCCAGGGGCCGGGGAGAGCGGGAGCGGGGGCGGCGAGTCCCGCGGAGCAGAGCCGAGCGAGCTCCCCTCACCAAACTCCGCGGCTTCGGCGGCACCCAGGGGGCCGCCCCTTTTGCCGCCGCCCGAGTGTCCCGCCGCGACGGGCGGTTCGGGAGGGAAAGGGCTCCCTCGGGGCTGAGGCTTGGGAAGGTCTCAGGACGTGCCGGCAGCTTCTGGCGGAGCGTGAGCGCTCCCCGACGGGTCCGGCGCTACCGTGGCCCGCAGGGAGCTGACGGCCGGCGACAGGGCGGCTCCTGGCTCCGCTCGCAATGTCTGCGGCCGCAGCAGTGCGCGCTTCACACGTGTATTCCTGACAGCGCACACATTCCTCTTAACTTCAAGTATAGATTCCTGAGAACTTTAAGCTTATCCTGCTGATAACACTGAGAGTGAGGCTGAATAGATGGGTGCTGAATGTATTGCCCCAACAACATTATATACTGCAAGCTGCCTCCGAGTCCACCGTGTCAGGAGAACTCAAGTATAAGCACATGGGCTTATTTTAGTCCTTTTCTGCTATCTGCTAACGGAGAGATCAGTGCCTTTTGTTGTGGATTTGAGTTGCTGCTTTGAGCTGTGGGGAAGGCCACCCGGCTCCCCAGCCTGCTGTGACTCGCAGCGACCGTGCTAAGCCGCTCACCCTGGCCCTCCAGTTAAGCCAGCTGTAAATAAAAACAGCTAGGATTATTTTTTTCTTTTTTTGCCTAATAACTTTGACAATGTACCTCACAGATTTCTCGTGAGCAACTTTGAAGTCATCTTGAATTTCTGCAGGATTTTCTGCTGTGTCAGTTTTCTCGTCCTTTATTAAGAAAATACAGGATTGGGTGTGATGCTAAGCTGTCAGCACTTGAACCAGAGACAAAGCCTCCGTTCATCCCCGCAACAGAGAAAAGCACAGTTCAGGCTACCACCTCCAAACTCTTTATCACACTGTTTTTACAGATATGCAGGGCTGCTAGCAGTAGCATTTCCCAGAGACACAGAGCCAATATAGACTTTTAGTCAGTGTGACACCATGTTGTGGTTTGACAAAAAACATAAGGAAAGAAAGAACAAAGGTCCCAGCAAAAAGAATACCAGCAGGATTTTTCCTTTAGGGAATACAGTTTGAGGGGCTCTAAAGACAAAATGGCTGCTCTGTACTTGAATGCAGGTGGGGGGCTGAGGCCAGCCCATAAACAACTGGGCAAGCCAAGAGTCTTCCAAGAGTTACAGGACATGTGCATTATTTGAGGTGCTTTGAACCTGTGTTCTAGGAATAGAGTGCCTGGCTCAGTGATGAGACCTGTGCAGCACACGAGAGGGAGCGGAGCAGCACAGTGGGTTAATGCGGCCTTTCCATGAGGGAAATCGCCTCTCACCTGGGTTGAAATTGTGAGCAGATGACAGATCAACAGGAGTTTGCTGTGTGGCTCATTGCAGGGCCCCAGGGACATCTCTCAACCTTATACAACCTATTTTACAGCACATGGCCCCACTGACAGCCGGCGCAGGACAGGGAGAGGACAGGATCGACACAAGGTGTCAGTGACCACATACACATTGGCAGAGCCATGCTAAAGCTGCAAGGCTGGAATAGCCAAGCTAATTCCTCATGAGAGGAATAATCCACAGCCATCTCTGCCCACTGCTAAACAAACCTCCTCAACTCACTTTCATACACTGTGGGGTTTAATCCAAATTGTTCTTAAAAGCTGTTGCAGAAACAATTCCAGTGCCCTGAATGTAATCATTCCAAAGATTACAGAAAAAAATTATTTTCTACAGAGTCAACACATGTTGTCTTTTATATTTTGCATACACACAGTGCAAAGTAATTAAAGGAAAACCAAAAAACCTCTAACCCATCAAGACCTGACTGAACACAAAAAATTCACTCTGCTTGAGCTGTAGTTACGTACTGTCATAATTGAAGGACAATCTCTTAGTGTGGTCACTAGTGTATCAGAAGAAATATGTGTGTCAGACAGCTTATTCCTGCACAGAAAAGGAGCTAGAAGGCATCTTTAGAAGTGAAAACCAGGATAAGCACAATACCAGAGAGACACGAGTGGCAGTATTTGCTCTGTCACAGATTGGTTTTGTGGCTTTTGGCAGGTTAAGCCATCTCCCTGGATAGGTGTATGCTATTTGGAAAGACTGCTCTAGGAAGCGGCTCAAACCCAGCGTACAGCACCCCTGCCAGTCCTCCCACAGCCTTCACAGGCAGGCTCACAGGGTCCCCCAGCCCAGACCTGTGCCCCAAAGCAGTCGTACCCTGGGAGATTCCAGGCTGCAGAGCGCAAAGGCACATCTCCATTGAGCTGCTTTTTACATCTTCCAGCATGGCACCTCAGTGGTGCCACGGGACAGTGCCATGAAAAATATATTTAAAGACTGTGGTGCTTTCATATAAAACAGTAAGGGGAGGAAATATAAGATCCTAATGTAGAAAACTGCAACATTACTATTACCTGTGTCAACATAAGTGAGTTCAAAGAAAAGTCCCCTCTTTCCTGCAGCTAACATATAACAGTAATACAAAGCACACAGATTATGCCACAATAAATTGCAAAGTAAATTACAGTGACAAAATAAACCATCCTGTGAAGGGACCTTTGATGAGCATCAGATAGTTCTGAATAAATAAATTTAATGCAAAATGAGACAAACAGAATGTCAGAGCAATCTCCACAGGGCTCAGTTCAGCTATTTTGAATGTTGTACTTCTATTTCTCTTCAGGTTTGCATTCTGAGGCTTCTGTGTATGTTTGCACAGGGAATACTCCCCTCGTACATTTTGGTTATAAATAATGGGTACTGACAGGACTTTAAATCTTTCCTATTTCCAGAACTGAGGCATCAGGCTCCATAAGTGCCCCCAAGTGACTTCAATTTCTGTCCTCAACAAAAGATACCAAAAGAAATGCAGGAATGCCTGACCTAGAAAAAGACATGCAGAAGAAAGAGAAAGATACATGCAGTAAAGATGAAAGAGTAAGTAACTTTTTCCGGGAAAACAAAAAGGAAAAAAAGAAGATGACTTAACAACTTTTAATTCTGTAAATTAATATCATAATTGTAACCCAAGCTCTGTTCCAGAGCCAATTTCTGCATTTCAGGGAACACCAGTTATCCTGCAACAGCTTATAGTTAGGAACCTTGATCTAACACTAGTGCTTCTCATATCCAAATAAAGTTTCTCCCAACATCCTCTGAAGAATTCCAGTAAATTAAATATTATTATACAACAAATATTTTTATACTAGAAACTCAGAGACGGCATGAAATTATTCATGCTAGTACAGCACTCTCAAACTATCACATACAGTTCATTTTTAAGCTGGTTTAGAAGGTGCTGGGTGTGTTTGCCTGTAAATAGCCAGCCTCCAGGGTTTAAAGCAGAGTCATTAACTGCACAGTAACCTTACCCAGAAAGATAGGGCCGAAGCCAGGTATCAAAAAGAAATACTAGTTAGCACATCTGCTTCCACTGACCAAGAAATCAATGACAGAAGAAATATGTCTTGACTAAACATAGCTTGAAACTGTAGAATTGCCATTCTTTTATTTCTGGGTGTATTATAGGCTAAATTGGATTTGCATTTCTATTGGTAACAGGTAATCCTGTGACACTTTTCATGAGAATCTAAAATCTTTAGTTTCTAGATAGGGAACATAATGCAGCACTGACTTTTCTGTGGATGTCTAAAGGCAGAGCTGGTATTTGAGGTCAGAGGATGCCCAGTCCCTGCCTACTGTTCAGAGCACTTCCTCCACTCCCTCCCTGCATGCACTGGCAAAGGAGCTTGCAGCCAGACTAGCTCTGAGCAGCAGGTGGGATAAGGTAACTGCTAATCCTTTCTTCCCCCCAAAATCACACTATGGCCTGCAATCCTGCCAAAATGAATGTCCAGTACAGCAAGAGCTAGCAAAAAAAATCCGAATGTTGCCTGCTTTAGGAGATGGGCAAAAATCAAATTAGAAAAATAAAGCCTCCAAAAGTTTATGGCCTACACTAATCACTAATGGACAAGCACAGCTGCATTAGATGACCATTTCTCAACTAGGAGACACAGCTACCTCCCCGAGGAACCATGCTTAGAGCATCACAGCCTCTTGCAATTTCCCACTCTTTCATGAATTACCTCTTCGCTTGATTTTCCCACTGCCCCCATAATTGCTTTGGCTTTTAAATGACTAATACACTTCACTTGGTTAATTCTACATTAAAAAACAAAGGAAACTTAATTGCATGGACAGCATGGAACTCTTTTCTTCCCAGATACTATTGCTCCAAACAGGGTAAGGATAAAGGAAGTATAAACAGAAACGTTTTATCAAGCCTTCCGGGAGGTTCCAGACTGACTGACAGCAGAGGTTTGGCAGGGTAAAACACAAGTTTATTGAGGACTGTACATAATCAGTAATAAAGAACAGGTAGACCTGCATATTTTCTACTTCTATAATTTTATAACCACTCATATTACCAATCAGACAAGTATTAACCCATGGTTCTACTAATCATAAGCTAAATTCACTTCTTTACTAATGAAATAACTTCTCTTAAGATATTATTTTATTATTTTGTAATGTATTTGCAGATTTCCTAGAGTTTAACTCAGAGTATTTGCTTGAGTCATGCCCCTTTGTCCTAGGATTTCTAGAATTTTTACCAAGGAATATTCTCCTCAATAATTTTCCACTAGTCCCCTGCTCTATCCATTTGAAAGCCTACAAACAGTACATCTGCAGTAATCAGGCCTCTCAATTGCTAAAACAGAATAAATTAATTTAAAAATGGATGTAACATATTAATCAGCAACAAAAGAAAAAAAATAAGAAAACAAAAGAGGACAGATTAGGAACAAGTAGAATTACTTACTCATTTATATTTCTTTTCAATGACTAGGAAGTGCCAAAACTTCCAGTTCCACCACTGCAACAGACCTTACGCATGTACCTACAGTGCATGAAACACTTGGTGCCAGAGGAGCAATTTAAAAAGACCAAGGTCATAGTGGAGCAATTTGGAAGTGCAGGAGGCCTGGGGGAATCCTTGCAGCAAATGCTTGAGGAGAGAAGTGAAAAGACAATGAACTGGGTAAGCAAATGCAGTGGAAAAAATAACTGCTGACCCTGGGAGAGCTTATTTACAATGATGCTTATTTTTATTTTCTGATGTTCTATATGCAATCACAGTTTTCTTTCAGCAGGTCCATGCAAACGGGTCATTCTGAAAAATGAATATTTCAGACGTAATAGACTAGATTTTTCAAATTATGTCAAATACCATGTCATCATTATGTTTTCAGATTAACAGTTTGTTGACATAAATGAGGACATTCACTCGCCTCAGGTTCAGGCACAGAAGTGTCACAGCACCTGTAGGAAACACACCTTTTGGATGCAATTTCTTCCTTTGCCTTAAATAACAGGATTTAGAATTTTTATTAGAAAAAAAACCAAACACTTTCTGATAGGGCTTTAAAAGTGCCTTGCACAGCCATCTACCCAAAGTTCTGATCCACTCCAATTATTCTGGAATGGAATAGTTAATGATAGGAATTAGTCCTTTAAAACTGAACTATTATTTGCCATTCATTGTCACACTGTACCAGTGTAGTTACCCTGAAGTAGTTACTTTGCCAAATACACACATACATGTATATACATGTACATCTATCACACAGACCATGCTGAGACCTCTGCCTTTAAAAAAGTTCAGCTTTCTGCTTCCCAAGGCAGGCAAATTAAATAAGCCATAGCCAAAGCAGATTTTATCATTCCACAAAGTCACAGTTCATCCTGCCCGCATTAACCACATTAGAATATGGCAGCTGAAAATTAGAGTTTTATTGAAGTCCTTCTATCCCAACAAGGAACATGATTTTATGGATTTAGTGAAATCCTGCAGGCTTGTTACTGATGTCAGTGAATTGTGGTTCTCCCTTTTGTGTGACACACAAAAAAACTCCATCAACTTGCTGCTATAGTCAGGGAGAAAAGGCTACAGTGCTGTCACTGTCAGTGCCTTGATTTTAAAAGCAGTGCTTAATTTCTGAACAAAATGCTGCCCAATCTTGTTTTCAATATTGTGATCATAGAACTTCATGGTGGCTAAACTAACCAGCATTTAAATAGTGTTCCTGATAGGAAGTAGTGTTCCAGAAGACAACTGCTCATTTGAACACTTATAGCATGAAAATTACAGAGGAAGGATGCATAAACATTTTCTGAAATTGTGATAACTTTAAATACTAATAATTTAAAAAAATAACTGATTCTTAGGATAAATTAAAAATGGTTTTATTTGGAATTTAACTTGCCAGAGGTACTGCTCTAGCATGTTCCCCTGAAGACTCCAGAGACTGTGGAGGAAGCATCTGTTCTAACAGCAATGAAATATCTCAGAGGAAAACTTTTTCAACTGATGCATGCATTTGTAATTATTTTTGCATAATTTTGTTGTTGTTTATAGTTATCATATGCAAAGCCTGCCCTCTCAGAAAGACCATTTGATCTTTTCGTGAAAGCCTCCATTTTCCAAATAATGATTCTTCAATCTCTGCTCAGACATAAAGGAATGCAGTTACTGTTCATCTGAGTTTTCAATAAAAATGGTTAGAAATTTAATGTGTGTCTGTTTGGGTCAAGAATCAGCAATCTGCATTTGTGTCAGTGGACACAGAGGGAATTCTCCAGGGGCCCTATCCACATGCCATTATCTGCAGGACCGAACCATTAGGCTTGGGAAATGCTTCTCCCACTCTGTCTTGCTACAGGACAGTATCTGATGGCTAACAATGGAGCATCTTGGCATCACTGACAAACATTTGAAGCCCCCCGAGGAAAGGCATCACTAGTAAAACCCTGGCCATATCTTAAACATATTCTAATTGCTATGCAAGAGTTAGCATGTTGTATTCAAACATTTTCTGGTTGCAGAGAGAAACAAACAACAAAATACCCGAAGCACCACAATCTGGAGCTTGTTTAGTTTTTAATGGAACACACTGTAAATTGCCATTGATTGAGAAATAGGATTATGGAATTGCGGCTGACTTCAGCTGAGCTGAGGTCACAGAGCCAAGACTGAAAATGCTCAGCAGCTCCATTAATCAGAACCCACGGCTGACACCAGGAGCACCAGGCACTGTCCCCTCACCCCCAGACTGCTTTTCTGTGTGCTGTTTGCAGCTTTAAGATGTCGTGTCCTCTTCCCTCAGGTGTTTAACTACTGGCTGGATGACATGTACCTCAACAACCGGCTGGCTCTTCCAGTCAATTCCAGCCCCGCAATTATCTTTGCTCGTCAGTATTTCAAGGATGTAAATGACCAGCTGAGGTAATGTATTACAACTTTGCAGCTTTTGCTAAATGAAAGGATATTTTAAATGTACTGCTTTTGCAAAAAGACAATCAACTTTCATTAAAAAATAAGGGCTGTAGCTATTAAAGTGATTTCCTACTAGGCCTGCTGACTGAGGGCAGTGTTTCTGGGGTAACTCACACTGATATTCAGAAAGAAAAATGTCATTACTGTTACATTTATTGCATGAAAAAAATGCCATGAGATTTATATTTTTAAGGAATATTTACAAAGCTTACGTAATTCACGTAAACCGCTTTGTGATGAAAAAAAATACTAATTTCTGACACACAGTTTGAAGGAAAATAATCTTTAACATGGCTTCACTATGACTCGTAGCCACCCTGCAAACTGAAAAGGCCACGCTGGCATTAAATTGTCCCTCTCAGATGCACAAAAGGGCACCAGAAACACAGGGGATCTAAGAATAAGAGTTCAGAAATCATTCTTCCCCAAGAACACTGCTTCCTTCAGGCCCATCAGTCCCAGTCCTGAACTGATCTTTCTGCTTTGTGCTGTTGTGGGCAATTACTATCATTTAAAAAGTGAGAAGGTAAGCACGTAGCCAAGCACAGAATATACCTCTCTAGACACCCTTAAAACAGGATTCCATTCTTCAGTCTTTGCCAAAACATTCTTCCTTTTAAAACAGTAAAAATCTACCTTCATATAGTGCAATTTTCCTCTTTGCTTTTAGCACTCTCTAGCTGCTCATTACTGAAATAATTAACTGCATGTGAATTTATGCTATTATAAAACAGCCTTGGAACCTTGAAACCAATATGCATTATTTTAACGTTTTGCAAAGACAGCTAATGCATCTTTTTACTTTACTTTAAACATAACTATAAATGCTTCCATTCGTTACTGACTAAATTTATTGTGCACACAGCTTTCAAAAAACCTCCACTTTGCATTTTCTAATGCACGTGCTTTAACAAGGAAATATTTTTCTCAGAGTCTCCCAATCTGACACAGTGCAAATGGACAGTGTCAGGAAATAATACACCTGTCCACAGCTCTGCAAAAAGAGTATCTGCTTAGGACAGGAAGTACTCTAATACTGGACAGGTTATGAGAATTGATATTGAAACCCATGTGAGGATTCTATTAAATATTCAGTCTCTGCTCCCATTCTCTAAATAAGCACTTTCAGGCTTCCTCCTGTGGTAGTCTGTTTAACCATTTGAAGGGACTGTCTCTAGGATTTCATATTTCTCTTGACATGAATTAATTTAGGTTTTGGCTGGGGGCAGGGAGCTCTTCTTGCCAAGCCAGAAGACTTTCTCTCCTTATGCTGTGTCATCAATCATTCAGGCTTTCCTCTGTCTCCCAGAACCAGCCCAGTGTTGCCAAATGACAAAGGACTAATGTCACTTCTCTCTGCTACTTGCAGGTTTGCCGCCAATCTCATTTCAGGAGTGCAAGACTACAAAGCTTTACTGGACACGTAAGTAGCTTGGAAGGAGAGCTTGAGTATCCACAGGGCTTCTGATTCAAGGCTGTTCTCAGTACAAAGCCGGGCTGTATTGCACCTCTCCACCACTGGGAAGGGCTGGGGCTCCAGCATGCTTCAGGGCAAGTGCTTCAGCAATTTTTTATGCCCTTTCTGCTGTATTCGTGCAGTGTAACAGACTGAAGAAGGATCCTTTTTGATGGCTGGCAGTCATCACGCTGACAGGCACGGCGCAGCCCAAAAGGACACACACAATTTGCCTAACAGAGTTACTGAGAACACGAGAGGAAGCTGGTGCTCCCCACACCCAGAGAGCAGCAGCACTGTGCCTTCACAGCCTGCACACCCTTCCTGGAGCTCTCCACGTACTCCACTTAGAACAACACTGTCCCACCTCCCTCCCGCCAGAGGAATAACACATCCCAGCAGGGGAGGGAGGTTTCACCACAGACAGGCTGGCTCAGTAGCTAGTAAAAATAAGCTACTTATGCTCTTGTTACTT
This sequence comes from Rhagologus leucostigma, assembly GCA_013397725.1. Taxonomy (NCBI): domain Eukaryota; kingdom Metazoa; phylum Chordata; class Aves; order Passeriformes; genus Rhagologus; species Rhagologus leucostigma. Next base: position 3,179,979 of record VZTD01001928.1, on the reverse strand, counting down.
TCTGAACAAAAACACGGGGGAAATATATGATTCTTCAAGTCACGTATGTATTACGCACCTGTACAAGGAAATAAGTGATACAGAGAATTTGGGAGTTGGGAACTGAAGTGAATATCCCCGGTTTAGAACTGCAGCAGTTCTAAAGACCTGGTTAACCAAGATAAACTAGCATAAAACATTACCCCTTATCAGCTGTATGAGAGTAAACCTCCTTGCCTGCTTCTTCACTCCTACCCCTGTCTGACAAGTTGGAAGCTTGGTCCTCTTTTGCTGAAGGAAAATCTCTGCACTTTAAGATCTTCTTCCTCCTGTGGTCTCTGCAGCCTCTCCTGACCAGCAGCACCATTATTTCCTACTGCAGGGTCACTGGGGTATTTTACAATCCATAATCATAATTGTGACTGTGGTAACTTTTTTTTTCCTGGCCACTGAAGAAGCCTTTTAAGAGATGCTGGTTTCACCTGCCTTCCAATCAAAAAGGAATAGATTTTCAGCACGTACTACTCCATAGGTCTAAGTAAAAATCAGCACAAAAGCGAGGACCTGTGGAAAACAGAAATTCCCTCTGTATTGCCCAAGTCATTCCTGTTGGTCAGGCAAGGCCCTCTCACACGCTCTCTAACCAGTCAGCACAGTACAGGGCTGCTGTGATTTGCAGGGAATTTCATCAGTACCTTTCTTCGAGGTCCTGGTCTTTCCCAGCTGTTCTGCTGACTTCTGTCCTGCCAAGCTTCCGGGGTCCCATCTACGCACACTGCAAAGCTGCTTGTGACCTGCTATTTCCATTTCCACTAGATGATAATGCAATTGCTTAATGAATATGCATGAAGCTGCCAGGAATGATGTATTTAACTTTGGTATGGGAATTTATCTATTTCCCTTATACTGTAATCTCATTTTATTATTCAATTTGTGTTATACCTGATCTAATTGTAACAGAACAAAGGACAGATTAGATTTCTTTTCCTTTCTGTCTCTCTTCCCTCTTTTCCTCTGGCTTTGTTTTTCTCCTTCTCTGCAGCCATGCTTTACCTACTGATTTTTCTCGTGGACAGCTGTCTGGTCATCCTCTCTGTATGAAGCAATACTATGGACTCTTTTCTTCCTATCGTCTTCCAGGACGTACCAAAGACACCCTCGTGGCCCAGAAAAGCAATGTAATGCCAGAACCAGAGCACATCATTGTTGCTTGTAACAATCAGGTAAATTAATTTTCTTTTTTTATACCTTTCTATATTTCTTAATTTGCTTAGATTCACTCCAGAAGAGCCTAATCTAGTCTCTGTTCAGAAATGCGATTAGCATGCTACGTATGAGCTCACTTCTTACCAAGCATCTGCGGTCAGTATTTCCAAAAGATGCTTCTGCAGCATTTTTGTCCTTGGCCCACATTACATTCCAAGTACAGTGATGCAGAAAGGAAGAGTGTGGCAGAATTCATTTGTTTTCTCTTTCAAACAAAAATGTTTAATAAACAGAGATGAAACCACAGAGAAAAAGAATCCTATTAGAGCGCATTTGCTGGAAGTGCTCTTCTCTTGACACTCAAGTATTGGCACACAATGCATGGCAACTATACCACCATCATACCTATGCATGGCATAGACACCACGTAGGGGCCCTAAGCTATGCCTGAAGAAGGTAGCACAGGTGCAGGCAGAAATACTGAAGTGTTAGAGTGAATCTGCCCCAACCAGTAATTGCCAGGGAGCAGCAGAGTCTATTTTCTGGGCATCGTACCTTATAGCCCAGCTTGACTATTTGCAGTACTGGAGCCATGCCTGCAGGCCCTCTTGGAATGAAGAGGTAGGTTCCAGTGAAGTGCTTTCTGCTTTTCCAGGAAGTGCAGGAAATTTTCTAGATTCTCTAGGTTATGTTTAAACAAATAATACCATGAAAATTATTTACATGCTTCCTGATTTTATCTCTCCAAGTTTTTTTAAGCTTATTCGAACAGCGTATATTCTAGCTGAGTCCAATACACAATATAAGTCCCCTATGGCAACTGGCATTACATTGGTGTTAAAACACAAGAGGGGTGAGCCCTCGGCCATTCCCCAGTGCTTTTGTGTTCCACTGCTGCAGGCCTGGCTCTCCAGGCAGGACTTCAGCATCTCAATACCTACTGAGGGGACACAAAAATGTTGGACCACCTCTGACTGATCTTCTGACTTCTGTCATTTTTTTGCAGTTTTTTGTTTTGGACGTTGTCATTAATTTCCGTCGTCTCAGTGAGGGAGATCTTTTCACTCAGTTACAAAAGATAGCAAAGATGGCAGAGAATGAAGAGGAAATGCTGCCTCCAATTGGCCTGCTGACAACAGACGGAAGAACAGAGTGGGCAGAGGCCAGGATGATCCTTATGAAAGGTTAGCAGCAGCAATCCCAACTTTCTCTTCTTCATCATCTTCCTCCTCACCATGACTGCCTTTCTTTGCTGAGAGCAAACATCACAGCAAACACAAGACTGAATGTGCAACCTCACTGCTGAATTCTTCCAGCAGTAGGAAACTCAGTACGTGTAAGATGTGTGTTGCCAGGGGAGCAGCAGAAATGGCTTGACCCTTTGGCTGCGTGTGTTTAAGTGTTATGCCATGTAATAACTCTCACTCCATTCTTTGTTTTTCATCACATAAATTACATTACATCGGATTCTGTGATTTGTCTCTTTCTTCATATCCATTTTGTACCAATAGGAATGATGTATCCTCTTAGCTTTTGGCAACTATTTGACATTATTGATCTTATCTAACAAAAGGATATGCAAGTTAAACACCTATTGAATCTAGTTGTGTACTCTCTCTAGTCAATGGAGAAGGTACCAGGGCTGATTCAACCAATTCTTAAGTAAGTATCTAGGGAAGATGACACCAGTTACTATCTGAGGACAGCTCGCTTTCTCTTTTCCAACAGGCAGCATTTAGCTCAGATTCTGGACTTGAATGTCAGACTTGGAAACAGATGAAACTAAAGGGTGGGGTTAGTGACCTCTATCACATCACACCTTATGTATTTCACCCTGAAGCTAAGTGATATAAATGCCCTCTTTTTGTCATTTTATATGTCTTGAGTATTTCCTTTTTCCTCCTGAAGGAAACATTAACTCATCTCTTTATCTCCAGTTCAGCAATGCTACAGAAAATATTGCTGTTTTACCAATGCCCTGGAATATACAAGAGTTGCTAATAGTCTCAAAATACATTTACCATGGAAGATTCTCCTTTTCTTATTCAAGTTTATCTGTGCTTATAAAAACTTAGTATAGATACACACACACACACAGAGTCCTGGCCATCATTTCAGCAATATTACATAACACTAGTCTCAGCTTTAAGTTTTCCCCTCTTCTTCCCATAATTTCTTTTTAAAGGAGGAGACAAAAAAATAACTTATTTAAATAAAAATTGAGGTAAACACCTAATCATTTATTTTCATGCCATACTAAATAAAACAGCCAACGCCTTGAAACTTGCAGCAAAATTATCTTTGTTAACCTACATCATCCAAAAGAAAAACACAAAAAGAAAAATCAACAAAAACTCTAGCAGAACCCTCTCCATAGTGTCCTTAGATTGCCTGACATTAACCAAAATATTCATTTTAATCAGGAGGCAAACCAACTCAGTAATGCAGCTGAAAAAATCAGATTCTGCACTAGTATATCTCATAGTGCCATGATGTGAGCCTTCTCTAATCTAAGCAGGAATCCCATCCCAGACCACTCATGTTAGTACAGCTCCTCTGTATAGGTGAATGCATTGCTGTTACACATGGATATACGATCATTAACAGCCCTTTTTCTTTCTTATCTGTGGTGGTGAAATGTTCATGCAACAGTAAATAACAGAGGAAGAGAAAACCTGGGAAGCAGTGTGGGTGAAAGGGTCAATCCACAGTTGGTCTGTACTGGGCAGGGCAAGAGAGGATGCTTTGAGACAGGAAACCTGTGCAGTGCTTTGCAGAGGCTGTGAGGGAGTTATATCCATGGGCCTGCATAGACCTGCAAGTCGAGCATAGGTCTTCTAGGTGAGAAAATGTCCAAGATATTGTAATAAACCCAGCCATCACTGATTTATAAACACACTCAGTATTGTAACTGTGCCTTCAGGCTGCAGAACTACCTCACTCTTCCTAAGTACAGGAAGAGAATTCTGTATGAAGTGACTGGCTACAGTCCCATGCATACTACATCTGAATTTGATTCAAAACTGCCTTCTCATATTTTCCTCTCTAAAACTAAATCAAAAAACCCCAACTAACCAACAGTTTGCTGGCCAATTCAATTGTGCATTAGAAAGGAAGAAATGTCTTGCAGGGCTTTAGGCTTGGCCTTACTCTCCTCTGTTTTAGCTCTTCCTGCAGATATTTTCCATCCCAAGTCATGGTTCATGAGTTCTTGTGCAATTTATTGCCTGCTTCACATGGTAATTTTTCAGTGTTTGATCAGCCTCTGGATATGTCTGTTTCCTTCTGTAAAGGCATCTTTCCCCTACTTTTCTGTTCCTGGCAGAGCTTAATTTTATTCACTCTAATACCTAGGCTCCACATACCCTGAAGCCATATGTCAGGCTAAGGGCTTCGTATCTGTCAAAGATGTGTGGGTAGCAGCCACAATGAAATATATATAAACCTATCAAACAGCGTAAAGCAGAATGCTGAGCAAGCTGTGAGTAGTTTGTAAATCACTATCCAAGCTGTTTTACCTCAAAGGTGCCTGTCTGCAAACACCAGAAGCTGATGTATACGGGGCAGCTTCCATTCACAAGGATCTTTTCAGCCTTTGCCTCGATGCACCCAGACCATCAGTGAAAAAAATACCACAATTACGGTCAGCCCTGCAAGTGTGAGATACTTAGACAGGCTTTACAGCCAAGTGGACAGGGATGTGTCTCCTCTCTTACAAAGCTTCTGAATGCTTTTGAAGACACTCAGAAGGGACGCCGGTGTTGACATTCTGCAGGACAGCAACCTCTCTGCGCGCCCCATCGAACACAATCTCCTGGCTCAAGCCTTTGTAGGAGCTGGCAGGTGCTCCAGCTGCTTTCCCTAGGACTCTGCTTCTGTTGGCAAGGAGAGACAACACGCTCTGCACCCCACCAGGTCCCCAGGGAGCCTGCAAGAAGTCAGGCTGACCATCTCTGTCCCTTGGGCCTCTGGCTGCTAATGCTGCCTCGCAGGAGCCACCAAACAGCAATAGGCAATACCTTATCATAACCTGCAAAAGGCCACAGCTCCCCCTCTTCCTTCTCAGCCACTGCTACCCCTTGCCTCTCCTCCTCTTGACACGTTTTTAATTTCTTGCATATTTGGTCTCTTTTTCACTACACAGTATCTGGAGAGTGAAGCTAGAGGGTAACAAACATCTGGTTTTTTTCTATCCCCTAACTATCTTATGTTACTCCTTCTGGAAAGGTGCATTTTTTCTTACTATGAAAAATGCTGTTCTTTCAGAGAATCAAGCTACTTTACATATTTGCAAACCTTAAAAACGTGCACATATTGAAATGGCCCCACATTTCAAATGCAAATCAGAATTGTTTAATTTTAAATATTTTTCCATTCTTTCAGCTAAAATAATTTTCTGAATTGAGCACATATTTGTTGAACTTAGCCTAGACTTGAAATAAGTTTTGATCAATCTGAATTCATATATTTTGTTGAGAATATTCCGAAACATCATTGTAAAAAATCATTTACACCAAAATCTAGCAAAACCGTCTGATGAAAGCTGATCTGTTAAGAACAAAAGGAATTTTGTTGATGCTTGAAAGCCCTTTTTCCTTTGATCTTGTTAACAACCATATAACAGCAATTAATAATGTTATATGTTTTTAAATGAAATAAGTTCTTGTTATAGGTTGCACACTTCTATCTTTTCAATGAAGAACTGTATTTAGTGCTCACAGTTAAATATCTCCTATGTTTCAAACTGGTCCTCAGATGCAAACAAACCTTTAACCTTTGTAATATTTCTGAGTTAGACAAAGAAACTGAGAAGAAAAAACCAAAACACATAAATACATCACAAATAAGGAGGAAAGCACTGAGGACAAGGTAAAAATACCCCCAGTAGTCCAACCATATAAGCAAGAGTGTCACGGTAGGGAAAAGGAACAGAAAGAGATCCAGAAAAGCCCATTTTATTCAGCAGTACACTAGTGACAGGAGAGCAGTGTAAGGTGGCAAGCCATGATTCTGGCAAAACCATGTTCAAAAACTAAACCTCAAAACTTCAACCGCAGATATCACCTCATGTGATGTAGGCAATATAAGCTAATGATCAGGGACAGGAGAGACAAGAGGGTTTTAATACAATAAGACAAAACCAACATGGGCCCTGCTCTTCCTTGTTCTGAAAAGGGTTTTCATGGGAGAACAACACAAAAACGCTCTAAGCTCTGCTGTTCCAGAGCAGAATACTGCAGCAATAGCGTGAGCTCTGAAATTTTCTATGTTTCACCTGTCCTCTGTAACTCTTATATATAAAATAAGTAAGCAATGCTGGCTTTAAGAGTAAAATAGATCTATTTTGTAATATAATTACTTCAGGAAATGAAAGGCAGAAAAAGAAAGTGGTTATTATTGAATCATGTGAGAGATACACAGAGTTACAAAAGTTAACACATGAATTAATGCCTTGGTGTAATGTTCCCTTGCACTGAGATGGATCTGCTGCTGAGAGAAGCTCTGCAGACACCAGCTCATCGCAGAGTCAGGGTCAGATCTTCAGTGTTCTCCAAGGCAGAGGGTTCCCCAGCCAGCGTTGTACTCAGAGGTAAGAGGATGTGAACATTTCACTCTTTTATCCCCAGACTCCACCAACCGCGACTCTCTAGACATGATTGAACGGTGCATATGCCTGGTGTGCCTGGACAGCCCCAGTGGGGTGGAACTCAACAACACAAACATGGCATTTCAGATGCTGCATGGAGGAGGCTACCACAAAAACGGGGCCAATCGTTGGTATGACAAACCCATGCAGGTAAAAACCTTTCAGCACTGTGACATTACTTGCACGTTGCCTTATGGTGGGGACCACTTAGAGTCAGGTGAGAGAAAGAGGGGCAGGTGGTGTCAGCATCTGCCTAGGCAGGTTTGGTGTGAGCAAGGGTGTCCCTTGCAAGGCAGGGGAAGCAGAGATGCTTCCACCTTTTCCAAAGCTGCCCTTTGCACTTGAGGAGATAATACAGATACACAGATGTACGAGTAGGTAGACGTTGGATATAAAAAAACAATGCATTTTACCACACTGAGTCAAAATGAAATGAAAATGCTGGCCTAGTATCCCAGAATGGAAAAGAAAAGCACAATATTTTTCTTCACTTCCTCTTCTTACACATTTTCCTGACATCCTAAAAATGGTACTGCTTATAATTTGGCATGTGTTTAAGTCCTCACTTAACAGACTGTTTACTCATTTAATGACATCCTTGTTGAGACTTTCCTTAAGTATTGACTTCTCTAGCCTTTTTCCCAGTCAGATTTTGACTGTCATATTTTAAAGTGTCGCACTTTTATTTCCACACTTTGCAATAGACCCAGAGTGAAGTGATGTATTAATCTCTGACTGTCAACAATGTTGGCACCTTACGAAAAATTGAAAAAACCTTGACTGATACATTGCTTGCATTATGCTTGTTGCTCTTGCCATATCTAAGAACAGCAACACGAAAAGAAAAACCCCTAAAATAATTTCACTTGCACCAACTTACCCAAGAGCAAATACATTTCAGTAATCATTCCTGATTAATGCCACTGCAAATGACATTATTAGGGGACTCTTTTGAAGAACAAACATTTGTCTTTAGTTAGAACCCTGTTATTTGCAGGGTCAAGTGTTGAGATATTTCAAGCAGATGAGAATAAACAACATTTTCTTTTTGTCTACTATCGTAAGGCAGCAGAAAGCAAATAAAATTTCATAGTGTGTGAGAGAGCTTAGTCTGTCCAGATGTACTCAGGCCAAAATAGTTTAAAGGTGAAGAGAAATTCTTAGGGAAATAAGATCCCATTTCCTTTTATGCAAACATAGATTATGTAGGAAGCCATTCTCACAGTAGAACTTGTTCTTTCTCTCCAAATTCGTCCTCGCCTTTGCAGTAAGGCTTCAGAAAATGTCCAGGTGAACTTTTTGCATCATGCCCACTCTCTGAAAACCTCATGGAAAGCAGAGGCAGGATGTGTGTGTGTGTGATACAAATGTGCATGAGAGAGCTAAGTGGGTGAAGTCCAGCCAAATGCACTTCAAAACAAGTGTGGGGAAAAGCCCAGAAAAAGGACAGGAAAGCTGCAGTACTGGCCTAGACATCTGCTTTTGTATGAGATGCAGAAGTAACAAATTGCATGGGTGTATCACAGAACTGCAGTGCAGCAGGTTGTCACCAGCAGCGCCATGCGTACACAGTGAAATTAAGGATGAAGACGAGTAAGAGGGAAATGAAATGAAGAAAGCATCTCCAGAAAAAAAGGTTCAAAATAAGCTATGAGAAAGCTATCAAATCAGGGTGAGCTTTGTAAAAAAATGGGATCCTAAGGATTTCCCAGATACAAATGTTTTATTGTCCTCAAAAGCAGAAGGAGAACCCTGGCCTGTCTTTCTGTTGGTGGGTTTTCTGTACCATAAAGCAGATGCTAAATCAAATTTTCCGATTCCACTGGGAATTGCTAAAATTTACATTCTCACAGGATTCAGTCCAAAACAGCAGCATGAAAGGGATTCAGTGGAACACCTTTCACAGGACAAGCAAGTCTCCCGCAATAAGTCTCTAAGGCACCCAGTGATCTGTAGGGCAAGGAAGCTCCTGATATGAGCAATAAGAAAACCACTGGGGAACGATACCATCCTTGTCAGGTTGCCATCATGGATAACTTACCCAGAACATGATTTATTCCCTGTATATGTTGCACCTGTTTTTTCCTCGTTTAGTTCGTGGTAGGAAGAGACGGACTCTGCGGGACCGTGTGCGAACATTCCCCTTTTGATGGCATCGTAATGGTGCAGTGCACTGAATACCTGCTCAAGCACATGTGAGTTCCCTTTCTGTACATTTTATACCCATTCCAGCCCCTGGGAAGCCTCTGCCAGTGGCAAACTTCCCCTGGGGCACAGGGGCACTAAGAAACATAAAACTGTTGGAAAGCAGTAATTTACCTGCTAAAAGAGCAGTGTTTAACAAATGGGTTATTCCTGTGACCTTAACGACTTCTGTCTCGCATACCAACAGGAAAGAACGTTCCAAGAAATTAGTCCGAGCCGATTCAGTGAGCGAGCTTCCTGCTCCACGGAGACTAAGATGGAAGTGTTCCCCTGATATTCAGACACATTTGGCATCAGCAGCAGAAAAACTCCAAAGGTAGAACAGATGCCTCATTTTTCTCAGCAGTGACTGCAAGCTGGAACACATTGTGTGCAGGCATGGGCTCCCTCCTAGGGGGGCTTCCTGTCTTCCTGCTCATCTTACCAAGCCGCACATACCTAGCATCTCTCTGCAGGGTAGGACCCTTATGGGCTGGAGCTACTTGTCTGTATTCAGGAATTGCATTACCATTGTTTTCCTTCCATGTAAATACTAGGAAATCTAAAAACCACTGGAAAAACACCTTACCCATATTTGCACAAGATGCAAACAATGCAGGTCCTCTCTTTTTGTGGATGTCTTTTATGGGTTTGAGCTGACTCAATCTGAAGCCAGGGCGATATGGGTACATATAGGGGACAGTAGAATACAACTGGTTTGAATAAACAATTTGAATTTAGGAATGTAATTTGTTTACATTCATATTGCTCCTACAGAATCTAGTTTTTCTGACTGTTTCCAGGCTGTCAAAGATTTGCATGATCTTTGGGATTGGGGGTGGCAGTAAGAATTTTTTTTTCTCAACACTCAGGCCTGTGATCTCTCTGTAGAGAATTAACACATTTTCTGCATGATCAGCTCTAAGTACGTCCAGTGTGGTTGCATTAGATAAGACCTCAAAGTGGCTAGAGAGATACGTAAGAGTGAGAACTTTCAGGGTGCAGAATAACTCCTTTGTGTTTTTAAATAAAGACAGTAGCCCTCTAAATTGAATCTCACAAGGAGCTTAAGGCCTTCGTCGGGTTCTAAATGCACCCAATTCTCACACCAGTAAATCTCTCAGAAATTTGTCAAGAACAAAGGAGACCCTTGCTTAAGCTTCAGGGGTGGAAACACCAAGGGTAGGGGGAGGTTGCCAGTTTTTTGGTTCGGTTTTTTTTCCAAAAAAAGGTGTCTTACTCAAATTAACAGACTTGAGTGTCACAGTTAAGGCTGCAGGTAACAAGCTGGGTGTAGAATCTGGGTGAATAAAAGTTATTGACTAGGAAAAAGTTGTCAAAGGCCAGGACTGTCTGCAGAGCAGGGGAGCAGGAGGCCGCTCACCTCCAAGAGGGTACTGACGGGAAAAGCTCTCTGGGTTTTATTTGCAGACAGAAATGGGACAGAATATGGTTTAGTGGCACACAAGGTAGGGTAGGTTAATGGTTGGACTTGATGATCTAAGAGTTCTTTTCCAACTTTAACAATTCTATGAGATTCTTTCATCTACCCCTGCAGTAACTGCGTTCTGCTTGTTTTCCAGGGTAGTGGAAAATCTGGATTTTATTGCCTACAAGTTTGAGCACTATGGAAAGGAATTTATTAAGAAACAAAAAGTTAGCCCAGATGCCTACATTCAAGTAGCCCTTCAGCTGGCATTCTACAGGTAAGGTTAATTCAATTCATAGGAACAAGGCACACAAGGTAGTGGCTTTTTATACAGAGGGTCCATTTTTTCCTCAGCATTCAAACAAATACCTCCTGCATGGAGATGAGTGATCTTGCCTAACGGCTGTAGGACAGACAAGATGGAAACTGATACCTGGTTCTGAGAGAGAGTACTCCTTTTCTTCGTTCCCTTTCCCTCTTCTTGCTCTACCTTCCCATCCTTGTGTCCCACACATGCCATTGCCAGCCAGTACCTTCCCGACAGATGCCCCTGTGCTTGGCACAGAGAAGGTAAGGGAATATGGCGGGGATGGCAGGGCTGTCTGTAGGAGCAGCAGCTGGGGAGCCCAGGTCCCTGGGGCAGAAACACCACGGCCTTGCCTTGTGGGTAGCCCGGGAGGAACCATGGCAGTAATCACACATGCACCTCTGGCACCACAGGCTGAAAAGCATCCACAGGCGAGAATACCTTCTTCGCAGGTATCCCAAGATTTGATAATATCCCCTAATTTCCATGGTCTTATCAAACCTAAAAGCTCCTTTCAACATTGCCAGAACTCCAGGCTAGTGATGGGTTGCATGGTTTCCTGCAGAACAGCCTATAGCACAAATAATTCTTTATCATGTCAAATTAAACCCCAGAGTGGTCTTTACCTGGTCAAGACCAGAGATGCTTTACACATTTCAGGTACTCCATGAACATCTGTTGAACATCCATTTTGCATATTCCATTAATAAAACTTCAACAATGACGTAGCCCAAAATTTTCATCTGGATCCCAGCCATGATATAAATCCCATGTTTGCAACAAAAACCTTAGGGGACAGTTATGTTCTGAGACCATCTGCTTCAACTGAAAGACACAGTCTGTCTCCTGAAGCAAGGAATAGTAGCTGGACCCAAATTAAGTAACAGTCTTCATACTCTGTTCTAATTGCTATGTGGGTTTTCATTCCAGCTCACAAATAACACCCTATTCCCCTTTTAGTTTTCTGCTTTTCACTCACACACTCAATGCATTTTCTCTTGTTTTAAATAAAACATATTTCAATCCCATAAGTAAATAATTCATTACACTATTATTTTATGATGCAGCACAAATAAAACATTCCTTGAGATCTTTCAGTAAATTTTAGCTTCACTAGCCTTGTTTTTACACAAGTCATTTTTTACTGGCAATGCCTAACTAAAACATATACAGCCGTATGCAGCTCTTCATATTAGAAAGGAGTGAGCATCCATCTTTTTTAAGTTTCTTACAGAGTTCTATCAACATTAAGATGAATACTGCACAAGAAATAAAAGTGTGGCTGTAACAATGAAATAAATAACAATAAAATGTACCAGGCCTATATTTCTCTTAGTCTTTATGACTCTTTGAAAATGATTATTCTTTGTTTTTCTTCCTTCACTCTATCAGGTGCCACAGGAGGCTTGTCCCAACCTATGAAAGTGCTTCTCTGCGCCGATTTGATGAGGGCCGGGTTGAGAATATTAGGTCTGCTACCGTAGAAGCACTTGCTTTTGTCAAAGCAATGGCAGGTGACAAGACAGCTGTGTCGGTATGTTGGGCTGGCTCCCTCTCTTCTTTGCCAAAACACTAAGTAAATAATGCATTCATGGTCCCCAGTCTCTCACTTTTCAACTGTTAACTAAGAACATAAAGGCATGGGGCAGGGTTGCAAGCATTACAGGATTTTGCTTTTTCTACAGACCATTAAGCTAAATATAAATATTCCCTTATTTTTATTTAAGCATCCAAAAGATTCAGAGGTGCCTAAACACGATGTTATAAGAAACATACTATCTAATTTTAGATTTAGTACTGTCTTATGAATGTTCTATCATCACATCCAAATTCAGCTCCCTGGAGAGATCCAGGCTGAACATGCAAAGTTCAGGATCATTAAACTGCCACACCAGGGGAATTGCTTGGCAGGTCTCCTGCAGTGGTTAGTTCTGATGCAGACTGCAATATGTGATGTAATTCCCATGCTTTCATTTCCTGGATATGTGGATATGTTCTGGCTGATCGTTTTTGTTTTAAAGGGATGTTTCTACCAAGTGGACTAAGTCTTATAGGATCCTCAAGGGAGCTGAACCCTAATGATGAAAAACTTCATCAAGCTAATCAAACAACTCTCCAAACTGTCCTGATATACCGCAAAAAGAAAAATTAAAATTGCCTTTCTTTGAGACACCACCATCTGTTTGCCAGAAGCACGAGTGCTGCACAGAGTAGATGGGGATGCAAAGAGGTACAGCTGAGAGCAGAGCTGCACAAACAGCCCTGTGTACTGTCCTGCCCACCATCCCTGGAGAGCCTCCCTCAATGTCTCTGCGCCACTTCCGCCCACTGCACTGCGCTGCTGAACAGGGAATTTCCAGGTGGCTGCTTAGATGCAAAATGCTGCCACAATATAGATTAATTTTCACAGTAAGCCCATTCCGGTGGCAAGAGCCCACGTGGCTGTTCTTTAGAATTTAGCATAACATTGCCAGAAGCATTGCTGGGCTGTAGATTAGGTGTAAATTAACTAAATATTATAAACCAAGATCTAACGTCCCAGAGGATGATGAAAATTTGTCCAGAGAAGTCCTCTCTTAATCCACTGCTTCTTCAATCTCCTTAAGGTTATCATGCTCAGAACTTAGCTCCTGATGAACAATAAATTCCATGGTAAAATGGTAACTCAAAAAACCTGACGTAATCCCCTCTGCTGGGTGGTAATTCACGGCAGATTATGACCATACTGTTGCACAAAACAGTGACTACCACACGGTAGGCAAGAAGGGGCTGTTGTTATTTGCTATCAGTGTCCTGTCTGACAAGATGGTTCTCAATCACATTTCATGAGAAGTTCTTGTTGTCTGTGCACACTTCCCTCTCCACACCTGGGCACTCAGCATAGTCCCACCCCATGCTGTGGCACACTGACTGTGCTCCTGGGAGGAGCCAGCATGCTCATACCATGTTGTTTCAACAGATCTTTCTAGCTCCTTGCAACTATCTCTTCCCTCCTTCCCTCCTCCAACACTTACTGACTTCTGCAGCTCTCCCAAAGCTTCAGCATTTCTCACCTTTTTCCCACCCAAATCTGAGATCATGCTCCCCTTTCCCAGCACCCTAAACTGTACTGTTTCTCACAAGCAAGCTGAAGAATGCCACGTGTGTCTAGATGCAGCTCACTCTCAGCCCCCATATCTTTCTACTGCATGCCTTGGCTGTACAGAATAGGGGGAATAATGGTTTCATTTCCCCTGGAAAACCTGTAATCCTAATGCAAACCAACCCGCTGATAGTTTTCCTGGCCTCTTCTCCACTGAGAGATACAAAGGACATTTCTACTGGTCTGTGATTGTTCCTTCCAATAGACATTAATAAATCTTTGTTTTGATGTGAATATCTTCATCCTTCCATTCAAAACTACATATATGTACTAGTATCACAGAAACTTTAGAAAATTAATTTAATACAACCCTATTTCAAGGCGATTTCTCAGACCTACAAATTGCTCTGAATGTGAAAGGGTTAATTCTTTTTTTTGGACAAAGAGATGTACCACTTGGTTTAAATAGCCTTGAACTCCCCAAAATATTGTTTGTTAATAGCCATTAATTCAAATCCAATTAAAAAACATTTTCCTTCTGATACAAATAAAAATTATCCTCAAACGATAGCTTGAACAGTCACCAAAGATTGATTGAGTCAGATTGATTCTTCAGCAGGAGAAATATCTCATGCATTTGACACTTGCTGTAAAAGCAGCAGCTACTGACACTAGAGATTGCTTGAATAGCTGTAAATTAATCAGATTTAAAGACTGCATTTGGTAATTTAATCTGTACAAGGGAACTGAGGCCTAGCTCTAGCCTTGTGAAAAAACATCAGACTTTGTATTTTGAAGGTCCCTGATGGTGACCTTGACTTGCTTCTAAAATAAATTCTTTGTTCAAAAGATCATTCATCGTACATAGGAGCTGAAGGTCCCCTGTTTATCTGGAGACCCAGTCATTTTTGGCTGCTTCAGGGTCTCCCAAAGTTTCAGTGCTGGACTTGATGTACAGCAGGGCAGCACTTCTTAAGATTATTCCCTTAATATAAAAGGCTGCCATTTGACAGGAGTCAAAATTTACTAGCTTGTTATCTGAAACATGAGGCATCTGTGGAGTGTAGAGCAGCCTTGGAAAATTCTAGATGCCCTTTCACACATGGGAGTAATTTTTTGACTGGCTAGTAAAATATCAGTAATGGCTTTCATTAATATCACTGTCATTGTCTAGATAAACCACTCTGCAGAAGATACACTGCCTGTCTGTTTTGAAAACACTGAATTACACTAGGCAATTATTTTCCCTACTCCAGACATAGTAATTCTATTGGTAATAATCTACACTCCAAAATCCGTGGAAGGAATCCACAAAAGGAACTGCAACCCTTTTCTTAACTGCAAACAAACCACCACCAATAAACCTGTTCAACCCTTGCACAACGAGGTGCTGGTGCTGATCAGGACACTGATCCCTGTGGCTTTTCATTTATCAGAGTACTTACACCTGAGCCAAGAGCAAAGGACATTTGAGGTCCTTGATGTTTGGCTCTTGGTTAGTTGATGGAAGATGCCATTTCTTTGAGAGTTTACTCAATAATACCTATATTCTGATCACCCCAACAGGATTCTGAGAAGATGCAGAGATTTAAGGATGCAATTGCAGCTCAGACTAATTACTCTGTTCTGGTGAGTAAAACACTGCCTGTCTGAATAAGAACTAGTCAGCTTTTTCAAGAAAAGTATGAAGATACAGTCATTAGCTATTTAAGCACTAGAAAAAAGTAGGCATCTCTAAATAGGAAAGTATCTGCTAGTCACACTTATGAACACTTCTAATGGCCCAACTAGCCATATTCAGCTAACCTCAACTAACAAAAACTAACCCTAAAACTAACCATCTATGCATTTTCTTATATTTCTCTTCACTAGAGGGTAGAGGTCCCTATCTGGAACCTGATCTCAGATGGACTGGTAATCTGGATGATGTATTCTGGTATTCCAAGGGGCCATTTCTAATACAGGTCATTAACAATGAGGGAATGATTATAGTAAGTTTCCTTTTAAAGACCTGAGTGCAGTGTCTAATAAAAGGAAAAGATGTCCTCCAGTGAAGAAATCACTTTAATATCAAATACAATTCATTTTCTGTTGATTAAAAATGAGACAGTTCAGTCTGGGTAATGCTTTACGTCCCACTGTGCCAAGACAAAGCACAGATTTGTTCTATAAACAATTTAGTCATACCACTCATGAAATTAATAAATATTAATAGCCAGCTATGATAAGTGAATTTGCTACCTATGGTTTTGCCTCAGACCATTGCCTAATAAGCCCATATTGTTGATTACTCTTTGGATATTCGTAATATTCAAGAAATCATTCACCTTCAGAGGTGGTTTAAAGGTATATTCAGAGCACTAGAGAGGCAAAGTGTTGCTTTCAAGTGGGACTGCGAAGAAAAAGAAGCACGGAAGAAAAACAATTCTGTGTTTCAAGCCTTGTGCTGAGAACCCACATCTTAGAAGCTGAGACTTCACATACTCTGTAAAGTGAAGTCAAGTCTTACTCCAGGACAACTGCCTCACCTGAACCATCTCAGGGTAACCTCACAATGAACACAACATACTGCAGGTCTACTAGGTCACAACCAGTGGAATTTCTGTACAACGGCACTCAAAAAAAAAAGAGAGAGAAAAAGTCCATTAATTCTCCCTTCCAAGGCATTTCAGATCCAGTAACTGTTACAAAATTCAGCCTCCAGTGTAGCTCATGGGAAAACATTAAAACTGCCATTGGAAAAATAATTTATCTTTAAATTCAAAAAGCTCTCCAGGTATTTCTACTCACCAAGCTCCCCCTCCTTTCTCAGAATAGCAGAATGTAATCGTTGTGGCTTTAAACTCTGGATAAGACTTAGATGGTCTGACTAAATTGTGTGTAACAGACTGAAATGTAATAGCTCCTAAGGAAAACAAAACAAAAAATCTACTTCATAAAACATAAAGCAATTTAATGATTTTATTTCCCCTTGTTAAAGCTTACTAGTAGCATTGCTATCTTAAATGGGGAGCTCTGAAATTCAATTTAGCCCAGTTTTTCCCTATGCGTTGACTCACAGTTTATTTCGTTAGCCTGTCTCGGCCTCTCTTCAGACATGACATTGATCTATGTTGCAAAAATGTCATTGCTAACAGCCTTATAAATCTTGTGTGATAGAAAAATATTTCCTTTGATTATCAAGTCAGTTTCCCTGTATGGGAAAAAGAACATAAACACAGCCCTGATGTATGCTACATTTTTGAGAGTATCCTTGCTCTGTCTCGGCTGATGAACAAATAACCCCTTTACCAATGGGTGCCTAGTTCTTAATAAGCCAAACCAGGCTATGCACTCCCAACCCCCTGCTTCAGGCACTTATCAGGGGTTAAAATTATTCTCCTCATAAGAGAAGAAGTAAACTTGTGCTTTCCTTTTATTTTTTTTTAATCCTGAAGAGGAAAACCAAGCTTATTCTTTTTTAAATCCTGCCTTCTCTCAGGCTGTTTGTTTCCCTTGTTACAAGGGTCCTGTGCCACAGGGATATCAGCTCTGCTCTCAGGGCAGTAAAATGGCTCTAGTTCAGCATTTCCTTCCTACATGACTTCAGCCTGTCATGGGAACCAGGGAAGAGCTACAGGTCAGTCCACAAAATCAGTGCTTTCACCTCCAAGAACAAACCCAGACTGAAGGATTTTGAACACACTTCTTTATCTGAGGCAATTCCTGCCTGGTTGGAGCAAATTTTGATTTGGTTTCCTAAAGAAACAAAACTCTGTAACTATCCTGTCCGCCAATCCCCCACTGCTGACTTTTGATCCCATTAGCCATCTTCAATCACATTTACTAGTAGGGCAAAGCTCTTAAACCTAATAAATGCTTTAAGTCTAGAGCTTTATGTAGCTGGACAGAGCAGAGACCCGAGCATAGGCAGCTGGTGGCCAGGACTTGCTGCAGGCTCAGCAGCAGCTCCTGTGAGCTGCCACTGCTGCTTCTGTATCCCTAACCCCAGTTTTCTCAAGCGGTGGGGTTTGCTCATACATCTGTGATAGATCACTGGCAAATCTATCTGTTATTCTGTTACGCCTGTTGCGGACACCTACCAGATCCTTGGATCTAAATTCTATGGAATGACATACGCTTTAACTGCCAGAGGGAGATGCAGGCAGCAAGGCAATGGGAGATTAATTTGTTCTAATTTGGAGGTGTTTTGGAGCCCTCCACCTTGAAACATAATCCAAATGATGTACAGAAAATTCCAAAACATGCTTAGGAATTTCTGCTGTCCCATAGGCTCCCCTCAGCATCTTTAGAAGCCCAGCCCATGATACTCAGCTCTGACAGACAATGAACACCCAGATAACATCAGCACATACTACATCTCAAGACTGTCTCCTTCCTAATTTTCACATCTTCAGAGCACCAAATGAATTTCTAGTTACTGATCTTCAGCAAAGTACACACTCAGAGTAATCTCTGACCATTACAGGCTTTACATCACTCAAACCAAGTTCATCAGCTCTGACCAGAACACTAGGCAGTAATACTCAAAATGCCTCCAAACTCAGTTAAATGCTGTTGTCTTATCACATTGTACACAGGCTGTTACTGGAATGGCAATAGACAATCACCTGCTAGGGCTCAGAGAGGTGGCACGGGAACACTTCAAGGAGCTGCCAGAGATATTTACAGATGAGACTTATCTGACAAGCAATCGATTCATCCTCTCAACCAGCCAGGTGAGTTTCTCCTGTTCACTGGTCCTGCCAAGCAAAAGATAATTCATTTGTGTTCTGCCAGACCTTGTAGCTCACAGTGAGAACAGTGTAAAAAAGGCAAGCAAACAAAAGCAGTATCATCAAGAACCATCAAGAACTCCGCAAATTTCTCCACATTTTCAATCCTGTTTCGGTTCATCAGCACAGTAAATACTGACTACAGTTACCACTTCATATGCAACATTCCAAAGTCCTTTGCAGAAATTCTGGAAATGCACTCAAACAAACTCAGTAAAATTCACATGACAGCTCAGTTTCCTCAATTTCCAAACCACATATGTTCCCATTCCCCTTCTCTAGTGAGTAGTCTTTACTCCAGTGACAGTACAGCCACAAGCCAGAAGGGCTGCCACCTTGAGAAACAAAAAGCCAAGAGCCATGAGGAAATTTTACTTTTAAAAGTAGCTATGTTTGAGATCTTCGAGAGCCTTCTGTTATTTGCTGCGAGGCAGCAACCCATGCAGGCATGCAACTTAGACTTACAGACATTTTAGACAGGTACAGACATGGACAGATTTACAGTTATTTGCACATACAAAGATACTCTAATACTTCCTACATTTTATGTTCTGAATAAGGAAGCCTCTTTATGGCATACAGCCTAAAAATTAAATGTTTCATTGCATGTAGTAGCAGTCCTAATGAAAGAAGAAATCTATGTAGGAATTCATTAACTGAAATACTAACCCAACTGCAACAGATTGGGACTATGCAACGAAAGAGACTTACAATATCATGCTACAGCATAAAACCTTAATAAGTAATTTGATCTTGTCATAATGTTTGTAGGCTTTCAGACATGAGTGAATGTAACCGACATACTCCTACATAAATTCTCCAGGAAACTGTCCATGAGCAAAGAGCGCTTTCTGAATAGCTTTATGGCCTTCGGCTGTTGCACAGCAAATTCATCTGACAATTCTATGGCTCTATTAGCAGGACTAATGGCCTGTTCTACACCATTAAAAAGGCAGATGCCATTTGTGAAGGCCCATGTACACAAAGTCTGAAACACAGATTTCTAACACATCTTTTATTTTCTGCAAGAGAAAGTGTTTCACTGCCATATTATGCCATGATTAAACTGGGGTGCAATAGAATGCCTAGTTCTATCAAAGTGTTTTTATACAGCATCACAATTATAAACTATTATTAGAAATGGACAATACTAATTTCTCTAATTTAGTGCAGTCTTCACATTACAAGTTTAACATAACCTTAAGAAATTAAAGACCTTAGAGAAGTTTTACACAAGTTTTACATATCCATTTTATGTATAAGGATTACATAAAATTCCTATCCTTCAATAACAAATCTTATAGCTTTTAAATATCTATACAAATTGAGCAAATGCTTTATAGCCACCTCAAATTATACCAGTTTTTAAACCACAGTGAACAAGCAGAGCAACCAGATTCTCTAGTGAGATCAGCTTTTGCCTTCCAAGCTAAATCATCTCCAGGTCTGGACTTCTGAAGGTAGTGACACTCCACAAGGCTGGATTCACCACATTACCAGCATTTGTAGCATTTCTTTCTCTTTTTCCTAATTCCTAAGTAGCTGATTTCAGGTGCCCTGATTAATCAGAGATCACACTCTCCCTTCTCCCTGCAACCAGGTTCCAACTACTATGGAAATGTTCTGCTGCTATGGGCCTGTGGTGCCCAATGGATATGGGGCATGTTATAATCCTCAGCCAGAGCATATCTTATTCTGTATCTCAAGCTTTAAAGAATGTAAGGAGACCTCCTCAGACATGTTTGCAAAAGCTGTGGAAGACAGTCTCCTAGCAATGAGAGATCTGTGCACCAAATGCAGTTCTACTACAGCAAAGCCACCTGCTAAACAAGATGCAGCCACACAGCTGCAGTGACCACCAGCGCTAAGAGGCTGTGGGAATTATTCTCCTGAAACCACCTTATGAAGAAACATGACATAGTTGTTCAAAGGCAAGATAGTACTAGTAATTATAATAGTGTAGAACCAAAGTGTCATTTGTTTCTCATTGTTGCCAACATTTACAACTCTGTGTACTAAATCTACCATTTCTTGCTTGAGAGTCAGCAAAAAAGATTTGGTCTCCCTGGCTGAATTGTAGGAGGAAGTCATACAAGTATGTGTTGTACTACCATTTCTAACCACAATTAACTTGTGCCATTTTATCACCTAAAAAAATTGAGTAAGTTTGTATATGACATAAATTAAATACTAAGGCACACCAATTAATTAATATCCCCTGCAAGTAGTTCTAAAATACTCACATCTATTACTACAAGATTTGCATGTAAAGAAAAGAAGAAATTTCCCCTATTGGGAATTTTGAGAGTAACACTGTAAATAATAGGCTGATGCCATTATATCTTAAACATTTGCATGGAGAGTATTTAATATCACCAGTCTATTTACTATATAAGAAAAACTGATTATTTTTAAAAGAGTGGCCCCTGTGCATTTCCACAGAGTTTAGGAAGATAACATGAGTGTTTGCATGTTTCCCCCAATTCGAAAATGCTGCAGAAATAATTTCGCCTTTATTCTGGTTTGCACTGGTCTCAAGCACAGTCCTGTTCTGAAAGCAGCATACTGGAGACATGATCCATCACAGAGAACAGGGAGAATTTTGTCCCTAATGAATTGACTTAATTATTTCTTTCTATCAGTGAGCAAACTCCAGCCTGACAGAGTGGCCAAGCACAAAACATAAGTACTATTCAATCCTACTTAAGACCTTTTCTGTTTGCATTGCAATTAATTTAGTCACTGTGACTAGCAGGAGAGTGAATGCAACCATACAAAATCAAAGAGCAATAACTAGAATGAAGTCTTCAAGCTAGAGTTATAAATACCAGTACTGGTACTCATATCAGCTTTGCATCATCCCGCTTGGAGGGATTTATATTTTATACTTTTTAATAGCAGATGTAGGGTATCATATCCTGCAATATACAGTAAATTCAACCAGGAAAATAATACAGTATCTGGTAATTCCCATTTTATATGAGTGTTATCCTGAGGGTTTTCTCATTATCTCTTTCATTCCCTACAAATCCTTCCAAAGACTGATATTTTCTCGTGAGGTGAAATATGCTGCCTTACTTAGAGGCGTGCAGTTATCATTGTTAGAATACAACTTACTCACTGACTAAAGGCACTTACTTCCAAACTCCAGCGCAGATCCCGTGCTGCACAAGCTGGGACACTCTGAGGCCTGGCCAGGGATTGCTTCCTTGTGTGTGGAGAGGTGGAGATGTTCTCTCTTCCTCTGTAGGCCAAACAATCACACGCTTAAGCACTCTGAAGCCTAAAAGCAGAATAGATTTATGGAAATAACCTAGAGGTGCAGATATGTTTCTGTTTAAGAACTCTAGATAGAGATTCAGGAGATTCTGTATGTCCATGTTATTTTACTGCCTCTTTGGAGTTGCATACATGCAATTAAGAAGTCTGCTGGATAAAGGATCTTCACAACCCCATCTATGGAAGCACGGTGGGCCTGATAATCAATTAGAGCAAGTCAGCTATGTTGGAGTAAATCAACTATGATGATTTATAGACATTAAGAGCTGGGCTAACTTTTTTAAAGTTATTGTATTTCACTGAAAAATATGTATGTTTTATTACTCCATGAGCTGTGGTTCAAATCAAAGATGAAATCTGGTTTTAGATTACATAAATAGTATTATAGCATAAAAGCTGCCCCAAAGTTATCACAGAATGGTTTAGGTTGGAAGGGATGGTAAAGATCATCTTGTTCCCACTTCCCTGCCACGGGCAGGGACAGCTTCCACTAGACCAGGTTGCTCCAAGCTCCATCCAGCCTGGCCTTGAAAACTTCCAGGGATGCAACATCCACAACTTCTCTGGGCAAACTGTTCCAGTGCCTCACTGCCCTCACAATAAAGAACTTCTTCCTAACATCTAATCCAATTTAAAAGTTAAGATGTAAAAATACATAAACAAAAATCAAGAAAACTGTTAGCCAGACCCAAAGTTTGCTTAAAGAATACACTGTTCAAAATAAAATTTAAATTGTTCCTATACTATAATTATGAAAATTACTTTGAAACATTCCCGGTAATTTTGCTTTCCTCATTTTACCACTAAAGCATTCTGCATTTCTAACATAAATGTAGCACTACATATTTTTTGTAGAATTATATGTTTAAAATTATAGGTGTATTTTAAGTGTATATAAAACACTGTGAATAGTTATTTAATAATTTATTAATTTTATTTCTAATTAAATATATAATTTTATTTTGTATTCCTAGTTACATAAGTACCGATAGTTATCTGCAAATATTACCTGTTTCTCATTTTACTTTTTCATCTGGAATCTTAATAGTAGCTCAGACACTGTGCTCAACAGTCACTGAGAATTCAGGATGCATCTACACCCAGACCTGATATTTTATACCAGTTTATCATTAAGAGCCCCTTAGTTGTTTACAGCTGCTGTAACAGGTGTTCTGCATTCTCCAGCTCTGGAAACTACTGGTGGTGGAAAATACTGACACTATATTTTACTTGAAGACCAGTGACCACCCATGCTTCCTATTTATTTAGCTAACCATTTCATACTTGTACCTTACTGATCTGGTTTTAGCGTTCAGCCTGAATATCTGAAAGGAGCAGCTTTGATGAGCTCAGTCCGTGCAGAGGAAGCCTTTTGTGTACGTACATGCTTTACCTCTGCCACTAGCTGTGCTAAAAGCACTATCTGCAAGGTACCTGACTGTGCAAGAACCTTCAGGCTCAGTTCAGGTCTGTTTAAATCGGAGGGTTCTGGTTAAATTACAGATAGATTAAAAATTCACAGGCATTACAAACTTCTCTGACAGTGGGAGCTTCACAAGGGACTGTACTGCTTCTCAGTTGACAGAATTCCCCACACCTATGTGGTATGATCTCATGCTGTATCTATTAAGGATTTCAAGAAATAGGTTTTCTTAAGTTTGAAGTTCCTTTATGAAGCTTAAAAATACACACCTTTATGCACTTATGGAAACCAAACATGAAGCTTTTAAAATGTTTCTAACCAGAGTAGTGTGGAATAGATTGTACAGCGTAAAAAGAGAAAATTTTGACTGACCAACTAACTGTAATTACATTAATGTAACAAGTGGCTATAATTTAATAAGCCGTCTTGGTGGGACCCGGGGCACACAACCCCCTGAAGAGAACTTTCAGAAGGTAATTGTTTCACTCTCCCCATGGGTGTACACCAACGTACATGCAGTGCTGAGGTGCAGAAATTAAAAAGCCGATTTTTAAAATGAAATTCCGTGTTCACAGTGATCAAAAGTAAAAGACGTTCGACTTCAAAACTGAGGTGTTTCAAGGGTGTTAGAGCCCGACCTCTCTCCTTTTACAGGAGTTCTGCCAGAGCCCCTGTGCCACGGGTAATTTGGGAGGACATGGCTGTGACAACACAGCGTGAGTTGCAGAAGACAGAAAAATATTTTAGTGATACTTTTATTTTTATAAAAAAAGTATATATTTATGACAAATGTAAATGTGTATTTATAGCACATGTTGTTCCTGTTATGTTTTGTCTCTACTGAAATATATTTATCTGTCTATATCGATACATACGCCCTGAAGCTGGTACGCTGGTAACGCGCATTCAGCTCCTTCACGGACGGAGCTCCGCACCGCAAATAAAAGTCACCGGAGGAAAGACCGTGTCGTCTCTTTGTGCCGGGCAGCCCCGGCCCCTCGAGCCCCCGGCCCCGCGGGCAGGGAGCCGCGGATCCCCCGGCCCGTCCCGCCCGGGTGCGCAGGCAGACACCGCCCTGCCCTGCCCTGCCCGGGGGAGAAGGCGCGGCCGCCCGCGGGCGGGTCGGGCGGGGCTCCGGCCGGCCGGGGCC
>VZTD01001928.1:3092338-3155487 GCA_013397725.1 Rhagologus leucostigma | reverse complement strand
GTGCGCAGGCAGACACCGCCCTGCCCTGCCCTGCCCGGGGGAGAAGGCGCGGCCGCCCGCGGGCGGATCGGGCGGGACTCGGCCCGCCGGGCTCCTGACGTAGAATTGTGGAGTATCAGGAGTCCGACTCCTGGCCCTGCGCAGGGCAGCCCCAACCATCCCAGCATGTCCCTGAGAGCGTTGTCCATGCGCTTCTTGAGCTGTATCAAGCTGGTGCTGTGACCACTGCTCTGGGGAGCCTTTTCCAGTGCCCAACCCCCTCTGGGGGAAGAACCTTTTCCTGATAGCCAGCCTAAACCTCCCTTGACGCAGCTTCAGGCCATTCCCTCCGGTCCTGTCCCTGCTCCCACAGTCCCTGTGCCCGCGCCCTACCGAAGGCTCTCGGTGTTGCACGGCTGGCAGGCTGCGAAGGGGGGCTCCAGCAGCTGTGCCACGGGTGAGACTGGGGAAAGGGCTGCTCCTCAAACACGCCTCAGAAAGCACAAACACCTCCATCTTTTCTGTTTGCTAAAATAAGCTTGCATTACAGTGTGTATGTATTTTACAGTTACACAAACCTCATTAAAACACAGACTGAAATAAACACATCGATCAAAGATGAAAACATTTAAACCCAAATGTAGTTGTAAAGAGAAGTATTTGGGAGTAGAGTTCATTTGCTGCTTACAGCTCAGCTCTTATTTCCAGCAAGCAACAGAACGTGGGCAGCAGGTACCCCCAGGGTGGGGGCAGCTGTGCCACGTTTTGGAGCAGAGCTGCTCCGACCTCCCACATCCTCAGGTGAGGGACCGAGCCAGCTGTGCGGCTCGGGGCACTGCTGCAGGGTTTGAAATGGCTCCACGGCAGCTCTGACAGAAGAGCAGTGCCTCGGGGCTTTGCGGAGTTTGCAAGTGCTGCAGAACTTTACCATCCGTACCTAAAGTTGCAGTGATGTATTGCTCACAGAGGAGGGTTGTAGCTATTTTTTTCTCATTCATGTCATTAAGGACCTGTGTAGTCTATTTCCTGTTTATGAAGGAATGAGCAACACTTTTCCTCCTCTCCGATGCTCTCCAGCTGTAAGAACAAATATTTTTGCCTAGCAAAATTAATCTAATGTCGCAAGACAACTCAAACTGCATGTGTGTGATCTCAAGTATTCAAATAAGTACAATTTTGTGAATTTAAAGCCTTTAGATAACAGAGGCACCCAAAAAAAAAAATTAACTCGGTATCAGACAAAATCCCTATTTGCTTGACACTGAAAACTTACAAAGAGGGTGCAATATGTGGGCTGCTGGCAACTCATTCTAATTCTTTCATTGGGGCAGGTAGATCATTCCAATGTACTTGTCATGGCCCTAACCTGGGCAAACTAATCAGGTGGGCTTTTTAATTTAGAGCCCACAGTATAAAGACATCATCTCTCTCACCCATTTTATAA
Source organism: Rhagologus leucostigma (assembly GCA_013397725.1). Taxonomy (NCBI): domain Eukaryota; kingdom Metazoa; phylum Chordata; class Aves; order Passeriformes; genus Rhagologus; species Rhagologus leucostigma. The sequence goes on along the minus strand of VZTD01001928.1, from coordinate 3,154,064 downwards.
ATGTGAATTAATTGTCTGAGATTGCCATCAAAGCTTCCTAGAAAGCAGTGAGAGCTGTCTGATGAGGATGGCAAAACAGCAGCAGAAGCTAAAAGCTTGCTGCTGTGTGAAACAGACTCTTTCCTCAGCCACTTTTCCTACTTCTTCAGGAAGTTGAATTAAAACACTGCAAACATCTCTCACAGGAGGACACAGGTTAAATGTTTGAGAAGCACTGACTGTTGCAAGTCATACAGCTACAGTGGAACTGGGATAGAGAAAGTACCTCCACCTGCCAGAATAACTGAGGTGTCAGTACAGCCTTAACACAGCTGATAGAAACCTGGAAAGGTGAGACCCCAAATGCTTGATTGTACAGGCTTCTGCCTTGTGAAACAACTCAATAGAAAGCGATGAATTAAATCAGCTTTAAATCTGGGGGGTTCCCAGGCAAGTACTTGGCATTTCTGTGTTGCTGGAACTGCATTATCAGCCAGTTTTCTTTTTTCCCCAGTTCTGATTAATTTAACATTATACAATGTACCATAATAAACCTAAAAAGCACCTAATTCATCTAACAAAATATGTGGATGAAGAGATTATTTTGTCTATTCTGGTTTGATTCTCACCTTCACAAAAATCTCAAGTCTTTAATATCCCTAGAAATTACTCTTTCAGTAGAAGAAAAATGAATTATGCGTCAATGAACAATTGGGTTATCAAGGTTGTTCACTTAATGCTCCAGCTGTTCTGTAACACCATCTTAATGCTTACTGGAGAATTCTTTTGAATTTAGTCTTATTTTATGGTACTTACAAATAAATACATTGTGTTTCTTACAGCTGCTCTGCCAGCTAATAGCAAATACAAGTACAAAATTAATTTCTTGCCTTTTACCCTTAGACCTAGAAATGACAGAGGGGGGAGGCTTCATTCAAAGGAGATCCATTAATGTAATAATACTGAAGTCAGAGATTAAAGCTGATAGGCTTTGTGGGGAGTTTTGTACGGCACTTAACTACATTAACACTGGGTTTTTCTCCTCCTCCTAAGTGCTAAAACTTAGATATACTCAAAATTCACTGGAAACCAAGCAAGTACAGTGCTGGCCACTGCTTCTTTGCCGTTTTCCAGCTAGCCTGAATGCAGATGGACATCACCTTATTCTGGAAGTGATAACAGACTGGAATGCTGTAGACCTGGTGGTTGACAGGGAGATTGTATTTCTTTGCAACATCAATGACCTGGATTTTGGTAACTCCTGAGTTGTATTTATTGCAGCTTCTCCAAAAGCACTTGCATTTTGAAATGAGTGCTTCCTAAGGCATAAACAGTCCAGGTTCCATCAACATTTACACTTTTAAGCTCTGTACTGCTTTATATTCAAGGCAGTTTGAAAGGCACAGTCAGGAACAGAGAATGGCTTGGGAGTTAAGGCCATGCTTGGGAGAGCACTGTCCAGGGCCATCCCACGTGCACCAGCACACAACCACAAGAAAACCTGCTAGGTTTTGGTCCACAGAGGTATTAGGGCCTCCCTCTGCTTTCAAAATAGAAATTTTTCTTTTTTTTTGAGCCCTAAGTTTCTTTGCTGTTTGTTGGTGTGGGGTTTTTTTGTCTTCACCTCCTCTTCCCCAGCAAAATATAGATAATACCATTTCAAAGTTGCCTCACAGAGAAATTTTGTCATGGTTTCTTTGCTGCGGGTGAGACAAGGAGTTCAGGGCTTAAGTTTTTTCATCTCCTGTCCAAATGGCTTGCAGAAAAAGGCTGAAAGCCCCTGCTTCGCTCCTCCCCACATTTCAACAGCCTCTCTAGGGCTGGAGACAGGAGTTGTAGAGCAAAAGCAGCAAACTGACCAAGGACAATGGATTTTCCAGTACACAGCCCCAGCTGGTTTCATCTTCCTGAAAACAAGGCAGGCAGATCAGGAACTGGGAGGTTCCAGTTGGAAATTTGCAACAAAAGACCAATTTCTTTTGTTCCAGTCCTAGACCTACACTGGACAGTGAAGTACTGGCTATCAGGCCTTGCTGCTGCCTGCAGAATGGCCTTGCTCTGTTCCAACTCCGGATCAAGGCTGAATCCGTCTCAGATTACAGAGTTAACCACAGCAGAGCCAAGCTGTGTCCAAGCACTGTGAGGGAGAACACAAAGGACTATGGGTGTTGGGGTAAGAAGTAGAAATGTAAAAGGTAAATACATTTACTTGCATCTATTTTGTAAGTGGAAGTTGTGGTTTTCTCCTTTAGGATGTGATGGCAAGTTAGATCCACTTTGTGAAGAAGCCATAAAAGCAGTGTTAAATGCTTAACAATTTACAGGGACACTTTCCCTTTAATCGTGGGTTTCTGTCAGGCAGTTTACTTGCATCACAAAGATATTACCAACTAGTTCTTTACACTTCTAGGTCTCTTGATGAAGAGGATAATCTTGTTACACCCCCGTGTCAACCAAATAAGAATATAGCACGTTTTCCAGAACCAGTCATATGTTACTACCCTGATTTGCGCATGTTGCAAATATGTGTAGAACTGACTTGTATATAGTTTTAATAATTTGAATTTAATTAAAAGAAGAGTGAAACTCCTGGGTGTCTTTCTTTCTTTCAACTCTATAAAGTTTCTTACGTCAAAGATACTTTCAAAGTCATTCATAGCTGATAATACTTATTTTTACAGTTGTACCAGTTGTGCTCTTCTCTTGGCCACAGATATCTCAGAGAACATTTGTGCATCACTAGGGAATCCAAAAGTAGAGAGAAGGAAGTTGGCATAGCCATAAGGACAGGATTGAAACTGACTGGGTGTTATCACAACTGATATTCCAGGTACCCCAAAAATAACTATGGGGCTTCTTTTTTGCTCCTTATTTGTCAGTATACACTCAACTTCAATGTAATTTTAAAAACAATTTACACTTAGGAAATTCAGCAGTTTGCAAATAATCACATTGCCAGAATGCTGGTACCCTGAGCAATATTCAGTTTGGCTCATAATTAGTTATGAAAGAAGGAAGTGGTTAATCTTCGCATACTAACAGAGGGGTTTGAGCCAAGAAACACAAGGATTTCCTGAGGCCCAGGAGCACCAGGAAAGCAAAGCTGCACTTTCCAGCAGGGCTGCAGGAGAGCAGGCTGCCCAGCACAAAACCAAAACCCAAAGAGAACCTGTCACTCAGTATCTTCTACCAGCTAAAATCTGCAGGGAGATAGCAAGCCACATTTACAATAACACTGATCCAGTGTGTCAAAATAACCCTATCACTATGTCCAGATTCAGTCCCCTTCCCTAGCAGTGACAGAGGCATTAAACCAATATTCTTTAGTAAGAAAAGCAATACTCAAAGTTGAGCAAAGCAGGAATTGTACTGTCCCTTTAGAAGACTGAAACATTTTTGCTTCCTACAACTCTGAAGTAACAAGATTAGAAAGTGGGAACATTCAGACTGAGCTGGATTGAGAAGATCAATACAATTAATCTTGGCACAGCTGGCCAGGAGCACTTTTTTCAGCAAGCATTCACACAGACAGCAGACTGGGTTTTCAGCACCTACCCTGGACAGCAGAGAGTTTGTTCTCACCTCGCTGTCACCCTGACCCTCCCTGCCACTACTGAGCAGGTTGTCCTGCCCATAACCCAGCTCCTGTGCAGCTCTCAGCACAGGCAGGGCCTTCTCAAACACACGTACTGCATTGGTCACTGGGACACCAACAAATGGCTTTCTGCTCTGGCACTAAATTGTTTATTGGCCTCTTAGGTAATTGCAAATTAATTAGACTAAATTAGTTTAAATAATGCCAGTTCTGGGCAGGATTTGCTCCCAAAAATAGCAGACTAAACTCCCCAGATCTCCTGAGCATGGAAAGCTGTGAACATCACTGGAAACACTGCAAGTAGATGAGCTCACTAGTGTGACTAGTCTTGGGGTAGATTTTTTTTGTTTTATTACTTTGTTTGTTTGTTGGGTGGGTTAATTTTGCTGTATCTGGTGCCTTCTTTAACATCACTCTGAGGACATTTCTGACATACCTCCAAGTCAGAATAACAGCAGTTTTGTAGGGAAATATTAAGTCTTAATGGATCAACATGTTTAGCTAGAGTAAATACAAACAAGCTTTGAGGAACACAAAGCTGCAGGTTTGAAATAGCAACCTTTCAAGACAAGCATGGGTTGAGGACAACTGCTCTGACTGTTTTAGAGTAATGTTGTGACCAGATTGTGAGACAAAAAATTAGCTGCATCTAAAAGAGATTTCAGAGCTCCACGTACAGAGTACTCGGGCCCCATTACTATGTGTTGGTTACAGAAGAAAGAAATAAACACAGATTTGCAGTAGCCCTTTCAGTCTGCTACCTGTCCCCCGAACACTGCAGTTAGTTGCCACAGCACTAGTAGGCAGCTGGATACTGGAAGGCACTACAGTAGCCACTTGGACAAAGGCATGTAATTTTTTTATAATGAAATATCCACTTTTTTCCCCTCAAAGTCTTCCTCATTTTTAAGGGGATTATCTGCCCTGTAGATAATCATGGCCATTTGAAAACTGAATTTAGCCTCTAAGTCTTCTCCTCAGCGACTTTCAGCCAGACCATTGTGATAACGTCAAATCAGGAAGAAGAAAGCAGCCGCAGCAAATTATTCCAGTAGTAACACCAACTAAATTGCTGTGTAGCTTTTATGGTTTGACTAATTGTCTCATTAAGGCACATTTCTGATCACTGAAATGGATCTCAAGTATTATTAATCACTGGTAAAACTGTACCACTAAGAGCCTCTCTCCCTCCTATCCTTGGCACTCTTTGCAATGGAAAAGGCTCACAGGCTCCCGTTGATTGGAGCCCTGCTGCTGCACAGTTGGCAGTCAAACGGTACTAATGGCACAATAACCCAATATAACTAAAATAGTTATGCCTTTCACAGTAACCATCTCTTATAACATGATTAAGCTCCATCATGTGCTTTTCCTTATGTTTTGCAAATGGCTCAGAAAAATCTGACAATTTTTCCAGTAATTTCTTCAAAATGAGAGGGAAAATATATATAAAATTCATTAGCTATCAAGAAACAAATTAAAAACACTCGATAAATTTTAAAAAAAGATGAAAACAACTGCAGCAAGCATGGACTGCACAGCAGCATGGTTGTGTGGCACCCAATCCACTCCCCCTTGCAGAACATACCTCCCAAGACTGGGTTTGTCACAGTTATTTGCAGGCACTTCAGTGAACCTTAGTTTAGGAGCTGGCTTGCCCTGGGCTGCCCTTGTGACTGATGGAGAGAGGCACCTCCACAAAGCAGTTCAGATCTCAATAAAGTACCTAAATTAGGAGCCCAGAGATGCTACAGTCTGTACTTTGTAATTGTTTGGTTTCAAACTATATTAGGAAAGGTGAAGCTTCTTCCTCATATAAGGAGCACATTTAAAAAGGAGCAAACTGGCTTTACCCAAGTCACCACTGACAGGCTCTCTTCATTCTCAGCAAACAGGAGGACCTCGGCCATCACTCCCAGTGGCTGCACAAGCCATACACTGCAACAGGACAGTTCCCCTTACAAGGGGAAGCCTGTAGGTGTTTATCCCACACATTATCATATTAAAGACAGAAGAAACTTAATTTCCAAGTAGCTAATTTTCAGAAGCCTAATGCAAAAGTGGCACAGCTGTTGCTGCAAGACATACGTACTGTCATGGTTACCAGTTTGATCAAGGGGAAGAAAAAAAGATCTGCAAAGGCCTGGGAGCTGTTCTCTGGAGATGGAAGTGGTACATGGGAAGGAAACTACAATGGTAATCCCCAGTATAGCCTCCTTCAAGTGAGAGACAACATGCGTCACTAATTTAAAATTAATTTTAAATTGATTTGAAATGCAGCCATTTGCTTGCTACAGCTTTCAGTTTTGATCAGTTTTGCAAGGAAGTGTTAATAAAAGACAGGGTTGTCCTGCACCAACACACAGGCACTTTTCAAGCACATAAATAGTTGCTCACATATAGATATATATGCAAATGTGCCCAGGAATGACCCACTGAGGTTGTATGAAGCATAGCCAGAAACCTTGCAAACAAGTGGTCTTTATTGTAGGTTTTGGAATTAATTCTGGGGAACAGAATGTGGCTACGGAGATCTCCTTCCCTTTGGGCTTTGTTACAGAGACAGGTACCACAAAGTTGAAATCTGCATAAATATATCTGCATAAATCTATTGCAAGCTCATGAGCTGTGCAATATTGTGCTCACTATGACAAATACTATTTTACTGATGAGTCTAATGAGGGACCTCAGGGTTGGGATAAAGGCCTAATGAAATAAAAACAGAAGTAACAAAAATAATCACACGTCACATAGCATGTCCCTAATTTTTTAATGTACATAAATATCAGAACAGTAATGCTGAAAAGAAGAAAAAATACTAGATTTTTTTTCCTGGCAGTCCCTTCAGAAGCTATTTATGAGCAGTCATAAAATGACATGCACACTCATATATTTTCCTGAAGCCTGTAGAGTTTTGTCTAAGCGAAAGCTTCAGAATATGTGTGTGTAAATAAATTAAAGACTGTCTGGTTTATAATGAGAAGGGTGTTTCGTGGTATAAATATTGCAGAGCACATTAAATAAACATGGTCACATATGACCAGGTATCTATTAAATGAGCACATCACAGGAGAAGTTAATTACCTAAGAGTGTAACTAGGAACCGTTTAGAATCACTGGAGATTAAGTTGCTTTATTTCTGTTTATCTTTCCTTCTGAATAGGCAGTAGGTTGTTGCAATGAAGAGTCCCTAAGCAACACAGAGCTTGAGTTCTTCATCAACTCGAAGATGACAGTTTTGTCAACACCAATTTGAAGTCAGGATAAGCCAAAAATTTTACTCAGTGTAATTTTGTGCAAAATGGGTTGGCACAAAACAGTATTTTAAGATGTAAAAGGGCAATATATTTACAGATACCTTATGCTGTTCAGGGGAAAGAGGAAAACCTAAATGTGAAGTAGGTATTTGTCTCACATAACTGCAGCCTAAAAAAGTATATAAGGACTTCTTCAAAACTGATTTGTAACGTCAGCAACTACTTTACCTGAGTAACATACAACTTTACCAGAGTAATAGGATTTTTCTAGACTTGACAAGTTATTGTGTTGCAGCCCACAGGAAAAACATCAGTGTTGATGGAATTTGATTTTGCTTGGGCCATGAAACTCACAAAGAAAACTGTCCACTATTCATCCTATACAATATAACCAACATTGCAAACACGGACTAATTAAGGATACGTTTGGGCAAACTGCTGTAGCACAAAGAACAACTGATGAAGGAGGATTTAATCGCATAAAATTATTGAAAGCAAGATGAAGCCAATCCCCTTAAATTACTTAAGTACTGCTTAAACTCTGTAATTAACATATAGTAATAAATATTTCATCTTTAACAAGCCTACTGGGAGCAGTTTGTTAAACATTTATTTCTAGTCACGGTAAATTATGTAAGGTCATTTTGTCATGTTCTGTATTAGACAATTTTATTTTATCCTCTTTATTTTACCCCCAGCAGTGGATACGCTCATTTGGGGAAATATAATCGTTCTCCTAATGTGTATGAAACATACTCTTCCTTCATATGTCTTTTGGCTTTTACTAATTAACTTTGCCCTTGCAAAGTCCTGGCCAGCACACAGTGGCTGCTCACATTTATTTCCCAGCCTCTCCTGTGGAACTGACTCTCTCCAGATAGGGGAGCTTTAGTGGGAACCCCAGCAAGACCACCCAGGGCATCACTGCAGAATTAACCTCACAGCCTGGGCAAGGTCACTTCGGGACAGCAGAGAGAAGAAGGGCTCTACAGCACAGCCAAGCCCCAGACACAGAGTGCCAGGGCTGTTTTCAGGCAGCTTCTAGCACTGATCTGCACTTTTTCCTTCAGCCCAGGTAGCATCACAGGTGCACGGGGAATTCTGTGAGAGCACTAAAAATCACTCCTCTTCAACCAAGTCTGTGTGCAGGCAGCTGTTATTCCACTGCAGGTGGAATTCCAAGTGAAATGCAGTCACTTAAACCAGTACTAAACCAAAACCATCACAGGGATAATCTAATACCCACCCAAGGAAAATAACCGAGAGCCAAGCTGAGATCTCACACAGACCTCCTCCTCTTGTGGAAGGCTGAATGCACCCTCTCCTGAAGGGGAGGAGAATTTAAGGCCGGTTCTGTATGACACGGGCAGAAAGTGTCTATGTACTCTTTTATAAGAATATCAAGTGACTTTATGGGCTATTGAACAGGAAGTAACCACTTCTGAAATTATATTTCCGGGTTTCACACAGCATCTTTAGTGATGACTACAACTGTTTTCCCCTCTAAACAAATTAGATTTCCATTTGCCGTTAATGACTGAATCACTTAAGTATCACAAAGGAACTGCCTGGTGCGCTTATTAATAATTGAAAACTTTGAGGAAATCCGTGAAACATTTTCAATCAAAGCTAATAATTCTCTAAAATATTATTTTTCCTGAATAATTACTCCTTTTGTTCTTTTATTCCTTTTGGATAATAGGCTACATTTTAAATAATGGCATTAAAAAAACCTGAAGTAACAGTTAAGAGGTATCTAAAACCAGAAGTGGTTCCAATGTTAAAAAACATGAATTAGAGAAGAAAAAAAATATTCATCCATTTCCTTCCAGCAAGTATGCTGAATTTCTATTTTAGACTGCATGCTGTTCCCTGATATCTTACACCAATGATTAAGAAAATGTACCCACTTAATCTCTGACCTCGTTCTGCATAAACATGAAGAAAAACTTTCAATTATCTTTTTAATCAGTAGAGTCCATGAAATCAAGACTCCTATTGCTACACAATTGGACTTCGCAGAACTACTAAAAAGCCAAAAGGAACAAAGAAAAAAAACCCCACAAAACTTTTTTAATGAGAGCTAATAGGAATTTTGAATGCCTTCTGCTACCTTGTAGTTATTCTACTCAGTAACCTTTACTACTCAAGAACAAGGGCAGAAAGATATATGCAAAATTACCCACATCTGCAAAGATTTGTTTGGTGTCTAAAATGGCATGTTTTCATCAGCACAGAAAGGTTTTATGACAGGTGCTGCAAGCTGCAAAGCTCCAAGACCTGCAATCTTGTCCACAGGACATGGAAAGAGGGAGAACCAGAGGTTCAGTGTCTGTCCCTCCCAGCAGGTCTCACTTGGGGATGATGGCTGCAGCCTGGAAAAAGCCAAGTCAGTCTACACCTCTCCCCAGGGAAGGAGAATTAATTTTTTTAAGTGTTTCCTTTGTTGTTTTTTTTTCTTGCAAACAGAGCAAAATGTATTTCTTTACACTCAAAGTTCTCCTTACTTTTTCCAAACCAGCCTCACCGCACTCACACTGCAAGCAGCAATATTTTACAGCCCGAGCAGCTTTCGCCACTGGCTCGCCTCAGAAATCCACAGCCACGCCGGGTACTTTAGGCCTTACAGTCCTCAGCAGCTCTGACAACAATTCCACAGGACAATGTTCCCTTCACCCCAGGGGCAGGACAAGACATCCTTACCCAGTCCCCAGTCTCTTACCTGCCTGTAGAAAGTCCAAGCATCTGGGAGCCTGAGGCCTCTTTTCCCTCCTGAGCCTTTCCCAGCAGCCATCTGAGGCCTCGTTCCCCACAGCTTAACTCTGTAACTCCTTCGTACTCTGAAAATGGCACCGATGCCTCACAGGGCCCACACAGGGCACAGCCACAGCCCTCCATTCTGGGAAAACAAGGTGAAGTGCTTGAGGTATTATGGGGAGGACAGCAAATTAGAAGAGATGGGCCAGCTGTGACCAAAACCTGGGCTTTAACCCCCACAGCTCACAGGCCAGTCTCATCAGCCATAATTAATTATCCCCACCTGTGCTGGGCTGCTTGTTAGCCTGGCAGGGGCCCTGACGCCCCTCAAAGCATCCCAGAGCCCAGCACCAGCCTGAGGGGCTGCCTGTGAAATCAAAACATTCTGAATTCACTGAACCAATATAAAAGACAAGAGTGGACTTTTTTCTTCCATCTTTGACCAGACTTGTTAACTTTACAAATGTATTCTATCTGCTTTGAGGGCTCTTCTGGCTTTATGTGATTATTGAGTGTGTCTCTATTTCATGTTTTAAGCAATGTCATCTATGCCAACAGCAATTAAAAGGATATATACATACATATATAAATGCATGCATGTGTGAAAGAGTAGAGGTTCCCAAGCTTTCATTTTGTTGTCATTAGCGGCAGTGGGTATTCTCAGCTCTCTAACAGAGGCAGCACAGCTGCTGGTTGTGCACCCAGGTAAGAGCTGCCCATAGCTCTTAGAACAGCAGCCAGAGAATCCAGCAAGGGATACTTAAAACAAAATAAAACAAAAAGAAACAGACAATATCCCCCAAGGCACACACCTTCATCTACTCAGTTCAAACAATGCACACACATTCCTGTTTTTTGCCTAGTCTCATACATTAATTTTTACCTCATGGAACAAACAGAATGGTTTCTTTTCTGGAGAACAGATTACTCCTCTGCTCTAGCACAGACTCCGACTGTGCCATGGGCAGAGCAAAGGTCTCCACCAAGCACACTCCGCTGTTAGTGCAGCTCATCAGGAATGAAGAACAGTGACAGAAGCTGATTGTCTTAGCAAGTCTTGCTGCTGTGGGCATGCACAGTATGGTGTGTTCCCAAGTAGATGAAGGCAGCTCACTCTCACATTTGCTGTTTCTTCCAAGTTGCAAAGCTGTCATTTGAATTTCAGTGCCGACTTTTTTTCAGAAGAGGTCTATATAATACTTCAGTCCTTTTCAAACATTCTACAAAGATTAGTGACTAATAATGTTTAGAAATTAGACATTAATTCCAGTCTGGTTCCAGTATTTTAAAAACTCTCCTTGAAATAAAAATGCATTCACATGTTATTTCAAAAAATTAGCAAATAATAAAAAAGTATTCTAATATAATCTCAATGTTATTGTCAATTTTGACTCAATGGTTTTGAATAATTATCTTTTTCTAGTCCATATGCTGTCTCCCTCACTGCTTCTATATTCCACCACTGAGGAAACAAACAGAAAACGGAAAAATGAGCTGTCCTAGCACTCTTAGAAATAGGATGTTAATGTCCCCACTCAAAGGAGAAACTGTCAAAAAGAACAGCCATAACAGAGAATTTTCTTTTTATGTACTTTTATTTTATTGGGTTTTTTTACATCTTTGATGGAATTTTTATGCAACTATTATGCCACAATCTATGATAAACAATGACAGTAGACATCTGTCATTTACCATTTATATTTCTATGTTAATTTTGTTTTCTACCTCTGCATATACTGTGGCATAAGTGCATTTATCATATTTCATGCAGCACTGACTGCCTTATGCAAACTGAGAATACAATAAACAGAGCCAGCAATATTTAGCTGCACTCAATTCTTGCTACAGAAACAAGCATTCATAAAAGCATTAAAATACTTTGGGTGATGGTTACTGTCTATCAGCTTAATGTTTTGAGCTATAGAAAGGGATAGGAGACAGTATTTGTGGCTGTCAACTGCAGTACTTTCCAAGTTCATTAGGTTTTCAAAGACTGAATTAGCTTAAATGCTTCAGTGAGAGAAAAAGCCCAGGGCAACCAGCCTGATTTAAAAGGATGCTACAGAGTTTCACAAACATTAGACTAAGTTCAGTTCTGGATGCCATGGTAAGTACCTTACCACATCAATTCTATGCTCTGACAAGATTGTTTCTTCACCATCATGGTGTATTCAAGCCAAATAAAAAGATAATATAAGGCACACAGGCCTTTTTGGTAACCTGGGTACATAGTACCTGATCAGAGCTAAAATTTTTTAATTACAGCTTTTTATTTTGATGAGACAAGAAGCTTTCCAGCATCACCCAACGTTTTGAATCAGACATAAGCTGTCATGCTTTGTTATGTCACAGTCCATACAGCAGCAACAGGGCAAAACATACTCCCAGAGCAAAAGCATGTCCAAGGAGCATGCTCAGGACAGGGAAGTGGAGATGTGGTGAAGTCTCATCTCTATGATATTTTCCAGTTACTTGTTATGCTGTCTCCAGGTGGCTGCTCAGCACATCCAGCCTGACCCTCAGGGCACTGCTGGGGCACAGGGCTTTGTGCAGCTGCTTACAGCTCCCTGCTCCAGCACAGGCGTGGCCATTCCTCTGCACCCCACTGACACTGCTCACCTCCATTCCCTCTGCCAGCCAGCACAAAGAGGGCAAAAAGCCTCCTGCCACTACATAGGTTAGTGCTGCACAAACCTGCAGTCACAAGGTCCACTCAGAGCCAAGTTCTCCCTGGGCAGAGGGAACAGGACTTCTGTCAATACTAATTCTTATATCAAGAGGGGAGAGGAAAGCTGGGCTCACCTGCCTTCTAGCACTGTGGAAGAAGCACAAGCAATGGTTCTCAGACCACCCTGCCATGCAGTGCCTCCCCAGAAGCCAAGCACTACCTCCCAGGAAGAGAAACAGCCCAGGCCGCTCTCTCCCCTCCAGCACCTGCTGTACATCAGCCCCCTGGCACAGAGCAGCTCTTGAGGTGGTTCACTTTTATGTCCATACTGAAAGTACATAGCAATTGATACCCTAATTGACAAATAAACATAAGGGACCAAAAAAATCAATTACTACTTGTGCAAAACCACAGCATGTGCCTTTGGTAAAACAGCAGCTGTTGCTTGCCCACCTTCCTCTACAAAAGGGTGAGTAAATCAGGAATAGCCACTTCAGAGCTGAATTAGTATCAACAAGGAGATGTGAGGTAGGGAATAGCACTAGACAAAGCAGAGAATCCACTGCTTGTTGCAAAAACAGAGATTTCTCATCCAAACACAATCTTGTAATGGTCAAATAAAAGCAGATCTTAGTGGTATGGAGAGGGAAAGAGTGTTCATCCAAAACAAGGATGTGAAAAGGACCCCACAGTTCCCTAATACCACACAGCATCAAAGCAGGCAGCCCAGGGAGTGGGAGCACCTCTTACTTTTGAAGTCATTTGATGCTGAATTCTCCTGGTGATCACCCACTGCTCTGTCAGCTGTGGTCTCATGTACACTTCTTCCCTCCTCAACTATCCCCAAACAACCTTTTCTTGGTCCCTTTTACTTCTGCCCTCCTTGACCTCATGTCTAAGTGGTTCACACTACTTACCGTTATCCTCCAGTTGAACAACTTTGTAATGTGACTCCTTATTTCCAATCTCCCCCTCACACCCCCAGGTTAGCTCACCTTCTTCTTCCAGCACAGCCAGTACATTTCTCTACCAACTCTGCTTTTCAGTTTCATTACTCTTCTCTGCCATATAGACAGAAATAAGTAATTTATTTTCCTTGTACTAATGCCTCTTGTGTGCATAACTATGGTGCTGTCCATGCCTGCTCTACTTACAGTAATTAGACAATGCCCACAGACTGAGATATGAGCCTCACTGAGCCACACATTGCATCCTAGGATAGGAGAAGCTTCTTGTGTCAAAGAGGCCCCAATTTAAAGACAAGTGACAAAAAATGGCAGAAGGTAAGTTGGAATTGGTTTTTCCTTATGAACTGGGGAGCAAGGTACAGAGTAATGAAGTCAGCCGCTGGATCCTTTTATTTGGTAAAGCAAAAATACTTAATTTCCAGTATTCTCCCCACTTTCCTTTTGGATGCAGTGTTTTGAGAGACTACCAGTCAGAGACAGGTCGGTGCCCTGCAGTTAGAATGTCTTTCCCTCAAAGGCCTCCAGGTTGAAAGCTGTATCCAAGAACCTTCTGAGTGACACCAGATGCATGTTCTTGTTGCCTGTGGCAGCTGCAGCAGCAGGCTCTCGGCCAACATACCTTAATGACAAAAAGAATTGGGCAGACAAATGAGGTGAGAAGAGAGACTGTTTTGACAGTAACAAGCATGAGAACATGCTGTTTAATGCATTCAAGTCAGCTAGGCAGATTTGGATATTTAGTCATCAATCTTTCTTAAATAAAAATCAATCTAAGTTGTACCAAGTTATACCTTCTGGTCAGCTTCCCTCTCTTTCCCCCCTCCCATCATTGTTAAGCTGTGTCTTCTCCCTCATCCCTCCCAGGGCAGCCAGGTACACTGTCTGATAATTAGGTAACTTGCTTTTGGCAATGAAGACTCTCATTCCTTTACAGCTGCACAGGCAGATCTGAGAGTCAATCATCTAAAATAAATGCAAAGATGCCTGGACTGAGCTCTTACAACAGCTGTTTCCTCCAGAAACCTAACATCTGGAATGAAATTCTTAAAAAAGACAGCATCTTAGACAAAAGAGAGCTAAGTGCTGTGCTAAGTAGCAATAAATACAGGCCTAGTTGCTACTGATTTTCTTTTAGATCTACAAGAAGGAGCAATATGTGCATGTTGTATTTGAGAAATAGTAGTCTAGACTTTTCCCTCCCTCACCCAAGAACCCGGACTCAGAGGTTTTGATTTGTGAAGAACCTGACTTACCCATGAATACCTGAAAACAACCCCAACCAAATTTAAGAGCACACAAATCAGCCCAGGAGACAGAGCAATTGTTAAAGTCTCATACCAGATAGGTCGAGTGTGGTTCACAATGGTGCGGAAACGAGGTTTGACATAATCGTAATAGCCACTGTTTTTGTGCTCCTCCTGACACCAAACTAGATCAGCAGTTGGATACTTCTCAAGTTCTTCTTTTAGCAGGTCAAAGGGGAATGGTGAGATCTGGAAAAAGAGGGTAATAATTGGCAAGGCTTTCTCTTACGTGGTATTAGCCTGTGGTGAGTCATTACTTCTTCATGGAGAGTGACTCATGTTTCTCTAATTGATTTAATGCTCAGAAATGAATACACAAGTATTTTACAGTTGTATTAGTATGAACAGAAGTAGGTCATAGCCCAGACCACCCACACTCCTACAGCTTTTTTAGTGAAGCAGCTGTAGCATGTCCTTAATCAGTGAATGACAATACAGCTTCCAAGTGTACTATTCACAACATTTAAACCTAGCAGACTGCATATACAAATTTAAGGTGCCATCATATTGTAATCTTCACTTTGTTATGTTGTTCTGGAAAAGTCATCACGCTTTCTGGATCTCATTGTCCAGTATGCTATTGATGTGTTCCTTCTCCACAAGGCCATGAAGGATTAGAATATGTCTTCTAAGATGCTAAGTGCTAGAAAAATGCTACCACCATCAGTTCTAGGAGGGTGTCTATTTAAAAGCACAGGAACCCCAATGACCCTATTTTCTGAGGATCAGGGAGCTCACCTGTTCAAGTCTGGTTATAGCTACTTGTTTCTCCAGGTCCTGGTTCTTTCTCTCTTTCACAAGGTCATAATATACTTTTCCTGTGCAGAAAATCACTCGCTTGACCTCATGTGGTGCCTGAGCTGCCGGCCCGTTCTCAGGAATCACACGTTGGAAAGTGGTACCTAGTTGGAGCACAAATTAGAAAAAGTGCTCTCAAGGGACCTGACATTTCAATAAAGCAGCCCAAGAAACAGTCCTTTAGTCCTTTGCTAAGCAAGCAAGAGATTGCAGTGACCAAAGGGTTCTCCCGCCTCTCTGGCCCTACTTTTCAGACTGGTAACTTGGCTAAAGTGACTTTCAGCAGTTCAGTTTCAAGAAGTTAGAAGATTGTCAGTAATCCAGTCTTTCACCACACTTAATTGACAGAATCGTATTAACAGTGGACTGGTTTTTAGCTTTGTGTTGTATATGACATCTTTACTTTTAAATTGATTGGACAGCTCAACTTTGCTTCCAGTTTGGGTTTTTTTTTCAGAGAATCACCTGAAATATTGTTTCTTCTTTCCAAGATGATCTCAACCATGTAACATTAATACAGCTTTACAAAATTCCATAATATTCTTCTATAAAAACAAAACACATATCCATAATGCAACTAAATCTGGCAACTGCAGAAATACTTACCAAGCACACACACATTATTGCTGTGTATTTGATTTAAACCTCTGTTTGAGAGCTTAAACAGCAAGAGGGGAAGCAAGAATTAGCACAGAGCTGAACCATATGTATAAGTGATAATGTATAAGTACAATTTCAGATGCATATCTTCACTGCTACCACCTCCCAGGAGTACAATTTGCTTGGGATACATGAAACTGGAAGAGGGACTCGGTCTAAAAGATCCTTTTCTTTGCTCTCATATATGGTTGAGTACAACTATTTCCAGATTAAACAACTGTAGGGTAGTAGACAGCAGCACAACCTCCTATTCTGAATCAGCACACCCACTTACCAGGAGAGTAAGCTCCTGTTTGAACCATTTATCTTGGGGAAGAAAAGCAACAGCACAAACATATCAAAGAGGAACTGATTTATGTCAGAATTATCCTGTCCCACTGAACAGCAGAATTCATCATTAAAAAAGACTGAATCTGTGCTTCATTGGGTCAGCTGGAGTCAGTCTTCCTCTCTCTCAGCTTTCTATTAAAAGCAGAGCAAAAAGGGTTAGCTGAGAGTCAGAAATACTTTACTACCTGCTGTCCTCTTCAGCAGAAACATGAAAGTATGTCAAAAGTCAATGTTAATTAGGAGTTTGGCCACTATTGAGGTTAGCCTGAAGTAGAGGGGACTCCCAAGACAAAGTGACAAATCACAAAGCCTACAGAATTTCTAATCTGACCCATTCTACAAAGCTTTCAAACAGTAATAAAAACAGCAAATGCCTTTGCTTGAGAAGCAAATTTTACACACTTACAAAAAGAAGATAATGCAATATTTAAGTACACTTATACAGTGTAAGTTGCTTTTAAAAAACTGAGCAGTTGTTCTCTTCTGACAGCAGTCAAGACTGCTAGAACTGGAACTGGAGACAGCCCAGCACATCTATGCCCACACTCTCACTCTGAACAGTCACTTTAATCCCTCACTCATTACATGGCACTGCATTTCCTGACGCCACTCCAACACAGTCTAACCAGTGCAAGGCAGGACAAAACCACTGCAGTGTTTGGTATTCCCCCTGCAGTCCCCGTGTATCTCTTGGTGCTGATGGCATGCCAACAACAGCTCTGAACTCACTGATCTCACTTCACATCACTGGTGTGACACAGCAGCCCCAAAACCGAGCATTGTAACAAGAACTGGGCACCTTATTCTTCCAAATGGGCCCAGTGTAATTACAACCTATCCCTCAACCTTGGGGTCAGGAGGCATGGGCAGTACAAAGAACAACTAAATTTTTATTTGAAGAGAAAAAGAGCAGAGGGACATAGTAGGCTCTTGAGGGGAACATCCCTGCAGAGCTGGGAGTGCACTTTCCACTAAGATTAATGGCTGGTTAGAAGGTAAGCCTGTTAAAATTAAGAATCTATATGTGAAAGCAAGTTTTTCAGCAGAACTCCCTGCTAGATTTCACTATAATAGCTGAAATTATGCTGAAAGAAAAGACAAACTCTGCAGAGCAGATTCTGTTCTTCACAGTCTGACATGCAACTTGGTATAGATAATTATTTCTCCACAATACTTTGAGGTGACCTACCAGACACCATTTCATCAAAACTGGATTTAGCTTCTGGATGCCTCAGCAGTGACTTGGGTGTCAAAACAATCAGCTGTAAGACAGAAATTTTTCCAACACTCAGGAGCTGCTTTATCTACATTATTACATGCAACATTTGTAACACTGTATACACAAAAACCACAAACTGAATATGATATAGAATAAATTAATATGAATAACAAACACAGTAAATTTTTTTCCTGTCTTGAAAACCATGAAAGTTTCAAAATTATTCAGAAGACTTGGGTAGTCTACTCCTTTTACAGGTTCTCAAAATTCACTGCTTATGCTTCTTTTTGACGACAAAATCAAATCACAGGCTATGAACCAGTCATAGTCATAGTCATAGTCAACAGCTGTATCTTGGGTCTTTGAAGTTCCAGCAACTAGACATGCAGATGGTAGTTCTGCAACCTGTTAGCTACATCACTAATATCTTGACAAGCTCATCTGAAGATCTGCACAGCCAGATGGAAGCAAAGCTGAAAATCAAGTTTTAGAGCCATAGTAAGTCAGAGATGAGCTTCTTTCCATCAAACTGGCAACTTCAACCTGTGATCAGTTAAGGTTTTTCACCGGCAATCCTTATTCTTTTCAGCAGTGTGTCATATGCAAAGGCCACTCCTTGCCTGAGGGCTAATTTACCTGGAATAATCAAGTCCATTAACGTAACCTTACCGGCTTTCTGAACGGCAGCAAGATCTGCCTCCGGAGCACATGAAAGTAATTGGCTGGAGTTGAACAATTCACCACAATCCAGTTGCATTCATACAGCTGGGAAACTTCAAACTGCTCACTGAACTCCTGAGAGAAACATTGAAGGCATTAGAAAAATGTCTAAAAGATCAGAAAAAAGGCTTGAAAGCCATCCTTCTATTTCTGCCTCTCAGCAACTCCCTTCCTCAAAAAATTTATTTAGCAGCTCTCAGATGAGATTGTGTTATTAGCTAGGGAAGCATCCCTATAGATCATTCCCTTCTGTTTCTACTCCTTCCTAAAAATTTATGCAAATAAAAAGTTTCCATTAATTCCGAAAAGATGGGAAGTCAAGGAAGGAAGAATGAGGAGGACTAGGACATCAGCAGATGGAAGACACAATATAGAACCTCTTCAAAAGAATATTAAACTATATTTCAATTTTTGAGTGTACAGTTAGCTTTCACTCTCTCTCCCATTTTTTTGATAGGTATTCCATCCTCTCATACCATTTGATTACATAAATTGAATATGTTTTCTATTTATGTATCTTATGAACAGAGGGAGTTTTTATCCATAGCTACAAATGTATATATTAGGTAAGCATATGTATAGGCACAATTATATTTTAGCACAATAATCTAATTACAGATTAGTACAGCATTTAACACAACTTCCTGCTCTGTGGCTTGAACTTCTACCTTCTACAAAGAAAGTTATAACTTCCTTATTATGTGCCAATGACAGTGCTTAACTATAGTCAATCAAACAGGTCCTTATTCTGCCAGTACCGTGACAAAATATCACTTTTAGATGAGGAATAACATGGCTTTGGGATGATCCTTGCCCCAAGGATAACAAAGTCAGGGACAAAACTGAAATATCCATATTATTTTGCTTAATTGGTGAACTTTTCAACTAATGCATGGCAGCGTTTCTTAGGAAATCTGCAGTGGGAAGTGGATGCCCAGCACCCTGCAGAGCTACGTACTATATCTCTAGAAATGAATGACCAATTTATGAAAGTCTTAGCCCAATCAAAATTAGAAAGCTGCTTATTTTCATGCTCCTAGCAGTACAATTTAGCTCCACTGTGAAGAGCCAGGGTAGTCTCGCTTGACCTCCTTTAGAAATTGGCTAGAGACACCTATTTGCAGTACACACAGCAATACAAACAGGCAGGATCACTGGCCTTGAGGAACAGCCTTAAAAAGATCATGCTGCCAGAGATTAATTGTATGTGATCTCAGCCTTGCAATGAGCAGCAATGCTGCATACTTCCATTACTTTTACTGGGATCAAGTTAATGTTAGACCAAGACTTGAAGCTAAATTCTAACCTGCTATTCTTAGCTAAAAGGATGCTTCTAACAAAAAGTCTCAGATGTGAAAAGCAAGAAAAGGAAAAAACTACTTTGACAAAACTACTTACTGGATAGGCATCAGAATCATCATTGCTCATCTGCAGGAACCTCTCAGGCCTGGCTGATGAATGCTCTGGACCCTGTTAAAGGTATCATATAAAACAATGTTTAAAAGCCAAATAAGCAGTAAGACATCAGTCTAGATCACTCACTGCATGAGTACCTCCTGTCCCCCTGGCAGCTCTGCACCAGCTGCACACCTGCCCCCCAGCCAAAGGCATCAACAGCAGCAGCGAGAGAGAGCACACACCACAGGACAGGAATTCCTTGTCTTCTCTTTTCATAGGAGATCAGGTTTCACATGTATTTCCAATGTTTCTACCAGCTGCAAGGGATTTCTACCCTCAGTCTAGCTGCACAATGGAGACCACCGGAAAGGCAGTGGGTCTGTGTGGGCACAAGAATGACCTTGCTCTAATGCAGAGCGAAAACGAAAACGAGCACGAGGAATGTCAGGAAGAGAAACACTGGGTGCCTCAAAGTACTGCAGTGACTCACACTCTGTGCATGCTGAACAGGAGCAAACACAAAGTTAACTGCTGACTACTTTTGCTATCTTAGCAACAAAAGCAGACACAGAGATCCTACCATTGTTCACTGTTCAGTACAGGACCAAATACCTAGATGAATGCTTTAGCTAAAATGGATCAAAATACACACACACAGTATCTGCCAGACTAACCTATGACTACTTTCTGCCTCCTCAGGAGATATTTTATGTTCTGTCATTACTGAACACTCCCATCCACTGTCTCACTAGCAGTACCCACGGCAATTTCTTGAATTGCACAAACACTGTTAGCTCCATTTTACATTAGCAAAACATGCATGGTGGCCACAGAAATGATCAGGAATAAGGAATGTAGCAGAATCTGTTATTTTTCCTTTTCATGTCCTTGTTTATAAAGGATCAGAGAAAGCTGTGAGGAGTGTGAGAATGCAGTGTGCTTTTTTATGTATTGCTATTGCTGACAGCCTTGGCTTGTTTAAGTGACAGGTACCCTTAGGAAGGACTTTTCTTTTGCACACAGCTGTGAAGTATTTTAACCCAAAGACAAACTATTACATCTCTCAACTCTCTCCATGTCTTCTAAGCTAATAATGTTCATAAGGACATTTTTGCTTTATATGGCCATCTCTTATGACGTCCTCTGTTGAAATCTTAATATATGATCTCCAATATCAGTCATTATTCTGACAACTAGTAGTCCACCTTGACTGAACACATCATCCTTCCTAATTCCAAGCGCAGGATTCCAGATCCATAGGAGGGACACAAAGATGGTCAGAGGACTGGAGCACCTCTCCTGTGAAGACAGGCTGAGAGAGTTGGGATGGTTCAGCCTGGGGAAGAGATGGTTCCAGGGAGACCTTTTACAGCACCTTCCAGTACCTAAAGGGGACCTACAAGAAAGCTGGAGAGCGACTTTTTACAAGAGCAAGCAGTGATAGGACAAGGGGGAATGGCTTTACGCTGCAAGAGAGAAGGTATACTTTTGATATGAGGAAGAAAATCTTTGCTGTGAGGGTGGTGAGGCACTGGCACAGGTTGCTCAGAGCATTTGTAGGTGCCCCATCCCTGGAAGTGTTCAAGGCCAGGCTGGCCAAACTCTGTGATTCAGCCTACTTCATGGACTAAGGGAATTCAAAGGATAAAAACATTCTATTGGCAACAAAGGTGTAACACAAACAGCCTAGAACTGTGCCTTTTATCACTGCTCTTTTGAAGTCTGCCTGCACTTTGGAGGTGCCAAGTAATCTGGTCACAGACAGGTAAGGACTTGAGAGCAAGGAGCAAAGCTGCACAAAACTATGGTGCACAGTAACAGCCCAGTTTATTGTAGCACAGTAGCAGCCCAGTTTACGGTAGCAGCTCTTATTGGAGCAGTTCACACGTTTGCTGTAAATCAAATCCTGCGCTAAGCACAGCATATACAGTACAAACCCAGTGCTTCACACGCACACTGCAGTCAGTACACTGAGAACAGAGATGTTACCAGCAAACAATTACAGGAGAGACAGGCGAGGCTTCCCCACCACTCACACACTGCCCCAGCAACAACCTCAGTCCAGAGCCTCAATGTTCACATCCATCTTCGGTTTCTGTGCTGACACCACCAATCAGACTGCCAGCAACTGCTGCGTGGGATGGGGTAGGGTTTATTTCTACTGTGACCACCTATCCAGTGAGACCTATACTGAATCCATTAGCTACTTTCAGATGAGTCCCCAAGGAGCCATTAGGCTGCAGAGTCTTTCAATCACAGCCAACTTGCCTGTGAGTGCATGACCTAGAGGTGAAGGGATCCATATCCCATTAAGAATCCTTCCCCAAATCATCTTGTCCCCAACACGGTAGTCATAGAAAGACTAGCCCTCCTGCAATGAAAAGGTCCTCTGGGAAGATAAAAGATTTCAACAGCCTGGTGGGATTCTTAAATATTCCAAAAACAGCTAACACTAGCAGCAAAATAAGCATGTTTCAGAAGACCTGTGCAAATCTTCACTGCCAACTGGCTATGGGAGAGGAAAGATTAAATGTATTGTAAGTAGCAGAGAACCAGCCCCTTAAGCTGAGTGCTTCCCTGCAGAGGACCACACCTCCTGCTGAGGGCTCATTCAGGCTGTCCCCTCAGGATTCAGTTAAAAAAATTAATTTATCAAAACCCTTGTGAACAGCATCAGACCCTTTATTCTTTAAGCACAATGGATATGGAAAGCCATTCATAAGATATGAATGCACCCCAGTGTATCAGGACAGGATCATAATTGAATGGAAATAAACTAAATTGTTTGTGAGAATAGAAATGACACAGTTTGTGGCGAAAAGGTCTAAAGCATTTACACAGCTGGAGATTGCCACTGTGGCACATACGATGCCTTGTTTAATAGAAAACTAGAAACATACATGCAACAATTCATGAAGGTTAATGTATTTGAAAAGGAGAAAATTAACCTTGCCTGACATGATGTTCATGTCATCTTAAAAATAATTTTAAATATTTGAAGAACAATTCTACTGCTGATATGAACTTCACGTAACTTTACACATAGGGCGTGCCCACACCCATTCCCTCTAAGACATTGTCTAGTTCCTCCTACTAGCTGCCAAAGAAAAGACAGTCAACAGCTAGCAGAAACATTTTCCTTTCCAGAAAGAGGGAGATTTCTTATTATATCAAAATTAACCAAGGTCAATAATTTTTGAAGAAGTTTTAAAGTTGTTTTATATCATTTCATGGCAAGAGAATTTAGTGCAGAGTTTACACAGACATACTTTATGCAAGATAAAACCAAGCAAGCACTCCTAGACATGATTTCTTTCTTATTGTACACTGAGAATGCAGCTTTCTAGGGAAAGAAGGTGGTCTGTTAAGGAAAGACACCATAAAAGAGAGGGAAGAAAAGGAAAAAAAAATGGGGGGAAGTGGTACATGCCACTAAGAAGGACACGAAGCTAAGAGCTCAGAAATATTTCTCAAGGTTTTTTCATTCTCACCAGTCAATCTATCTGCATTCTTCTCTGTCACACTGAGGCAGCCCCACATGCTTAACAGTGCCTTCCTCCCCTGAGTTCCTATCACCACCGGATCCCCAAGACGCCTTTGGCTTTTACAGCTGCAGAGAAGGCACTGCAGCCAGCATTTCCCTCCTGCAAGTGCCAGCCAGCAGCCCTCACCATTCCTTCCATCCCGTGTGGCAGGAGCAGGACGATCCCGTTGTGCCGAACCCACTTGGCCTGGCCGGAGCTGATGAACTGGTCTATTATACACTGAGCCGTGTTGTGAAAGTCCCCAAACTGGGCTTCCCAGCACACCAGGGCATTGGGACTCGCCATAGCGAAGCCAAGTTCAAAACCTGACGAGCAAACAAGTAGGAGAATTAGAAAATAAACAGATTTCCTAAAAATTCTGTTCATTCCTTGTTGAAAACTAAAAATAAAACAAACCCAAAATTAGAACATGAACTGGATTTTTGCAGCCCTGTTACAAATCATGTGGTTTTCAATAGTACCTGACTTCCAAGCTGACTTCAATCCTTCAAACTTTTCCTCAAACACCTCAATATCATAGGAGTTTTTAAACAAACTAGACCCCCTCCCTCAGCTCCAACTTTAGTGTAATGTTTCCCTAAGAGCTCACTACTATCTTCTACTGTAAACAGCCGCTTACAGCCTAAAAGTTATTTATTAATTTTAATACTTCCACAGCCCTACACAACATTGTCTTTCTTTCCCCCCCTCATACACAGATGCTGAAGAAAACTACTGGTGACAGCAATTATAAGTCTAGACAGGATCATAGTCTTCAGATCTTCCAAAAAGCTTGAACATAATAGCTGCATGGCAAACACGTCTGAGACTTGGATAAACAATCCCTTCTCAGGCAGGGTTAAGGACCCTGTAGGTTTCTGCTTCCGTGTCAAAGTATTTGATCTCTGTTCATATTTTCCTTTGACCCTTTGATATAGCAGAGCCTGGAGTGCTGAATGAATACCTGTACTCAGATTCTCCACCTATAGTTTGGAATGATTGTAACCAAAAAGGTTAAAGCTCTCAGTAAAAAGCAGAGCTATACAGCACTGCTCTGGGTGTAGAGGTTCTGACTGAGGCAAAACTGATTCAATATACACAGAGAATAAATATTTCACTGATAGTTACATTTCATGCTGAAGCTCTACATAGAATATAATTATCTGGTTTCAAATACAGAACTTCAATATGGGAATACTCTCACTGACGTTTACCCCAGCAGATCAACTAATTTTTGGGTCTTCATAGTCTACTCCTTGGTAATTCCAACCCAGTTTCTCACCTACGATCCCAACAGCAAGAAATCTTTGAGTCACTTGGCTTTTGGCCTGCTGATCTCTGAACAGTCTATCCACGACTCCAGCAGATGCTCATGGTCCCACCAAAAGGCAACTGATACATTAGAGGCCAAAAGAAGACTGGTAAGTCAGACAGATGGCCCTTTGCCTGTGAGTCCCCATGAGAGGTCTTGACCAAAGAGAATGACTTTTGCTGGCCTTGCCTTTGGCCTGTATGTCTAACCAGCCTTTCCTCCATCTCTGGCCTCCTCATTTGTGTAGTTCTGTTGTTCTTAACACAATGAAAACAGTGGAAGAATTTACACAACTCCTTCAATCATATTCCCAAAGGTATCTGAAAAACAGATTTCCCTAGATAGGCTTGAATCCCATTCTAATTTTACACAAGCATTAAGAGACCAATTCTACTGATTGGGTGACATGGTTGAGAAAATATGCAATATGTTCAAGACATATTTGGGCATATGCTGCTCTCTGTAAGGGTGGGGTAATCTAGATTTTAGAGAAGCACAAACTGAGGTCTTGACTACTCAGAGTTATCAATAATCAAGCAGTGCTTTTCAAGGAGTATGGAGCTCAGCACACACTTACAATTTGGTCATAGCACACACATAATTCTACTTCATATATGAAAGATCACCCTTAAAATTCACATGGGAAAAAGAGTATAATTTCTCGTTTCCTATCTTGTCAACAACTTCATGCTAATCTCCACTAGGTAACAATGTTCTCGGTGAAGCTGCATCGGAAAGTGTGATCTTAACACAGATACCATTTGCAAGCTTGCTGAGAGCCATAAAAATATTTAGGAAAATATATCCAAATGTAATCTATACATTCTGATTAGTATTTTGAGATTAATGTTGCCAAGACTACTATTTCATGGCACATCTGTCTGCGGTATACACATCTTTGGCATACCAAAACTCAAATTTTCCACTAGGGAAATGGCAATGAAAGTTACTAACATTAAAACTATTCCAATGATGACTGTAGTGGTGGAATAGTTTTAACTCTTGACAGACTAAGGAGTCTGTCAAGAATTACTACTACCACCTTCATGGGGAGAAAATCACTTAAAGAACAAGATCTGAAGAGCTAAATTTAAAAAAAATGCTGGTGGCAAGAGATCTAGGCAGATGCAAGGTAAACAGCTCAGGAGAGGGTGAGGGGTTCTCCTTAAAGGGAATTGTTGGGGCACCAAAGTCAAGGTCAGGGAAGGTGACCTGAACTAGAAAGTCTCCATCATTCTAGAGATGGGACATGAACTGCAGGAGAGCAGGTTCCTACACAGGTCCCTCATGAGGGCTCAACCTCAGATCAGAATAAAGAATTAAAAAAAAAAAAAAAACAAAGGAAAAATAACAGCAGAGACCTTGCAAACTTTATTGTTTGCGTCGGCAGAAACAAGAACTGAGCATTTCTTTAGAATGCTATGCAAATTTTGTGGGTTTAAAGGATTAACTCTTACACAGCTAGAAACAGAGAACAGGTTGAAGCCGTGAGGAAATCCAAGGCAACCAGGCAGCAAGGCAACTTTCAAAGAACGTCAGGTAAGGAATCTGCACACCCGAAGGGTGTTGGAGAGCAACCAGCCAACTCCAAACAGCAGGCAGCTGCTCAGGGCTCAGTGCACACCAGGGCACAGGGAACCAGGAACCAGCACAGCAGTTTGGTAAACTTCTACACTGAGGAGACAACGGGAAGAAAAACACACAGCACTTGATTAAGGCTGCAAAACTAATGTTTTAATTGCTGGGGTTCATTAAGGTCCCTAGATGACAGGCCTAGCAGAAATGCTTGTTTCTATTAGTCCAGTGCCTGCTGTGCTCCCTCACTGTTCTTCCGTCACTCTGGCACCGAAAGAAGTGTTGTCAAGCAAAGTGGCAGCTTACACAGCATACTGTGCTGTGTTTTTCCCCACAGCATTTTCATGATTGTCATAAGAACTGCAGTTTTTCAATTAATTAATTAAGTAAGGCTACAGCTATAACTTAATTCAATACAATTTTGAAGTGACTTAGGGCACAAATGTTAACTAATGGTTAAAAGGCCTTATCAGTGCAAGGATTTTATGTCAGAATAAGGAAAGTTACAAAGACAGATCTTTGCTATCTTTAACAGAAATTCTAAGCACAGGGACTACAGAGGGATATGCATCCTTTCACAAGCCCAAGCACAGCTCAGGACAAAGTGACGTTAATACCCATCTGGTGGCTGACTATTAAACAAGGAGACTGATGCCTTCTCAGAACTCCATGCAGATGCCATTGGTTACTACAGTCTGTCCTAGTTTCTAACACAATTTCTGACAGGTAATTGTATTTGCTACCCCCAACCTTAAAAATACATTGTTCTGACTGAGCAGTAATATTACATATGTCATCCTAGGTGTGTATTGCAAAAAAATAAATTTACATCAGTACCTGTCTTCTTCCTTTCATCTTTTGCTTTAAACTTGACTTTTTCCCTTGAAAAAGCTATACTCCAAATCTCATGGTTCAGGAATTTCCTGAACTACACACTAGTTCCAAGTCTATCTTGCCTGATGTTCCTTGGAAGCTCCCAGTATGGGATGCCACACACAGCCCAAGACCTCTCAAAGGCAATACTGAATCTCACAAAGAACCTCACCTCCTGGATAGAGACTCAACACTACACAAGTCATTCTGAGGGCTGTAAAGAAAGACAGGAAATCCTTTCTAGTATTTAAAAAATGCTGAGGAGGTAGAATAGAGCATCTGTAAGTTACTTTTGTTTTTCTCCTCTATCCTAATCAGCAAAGAAATCCAGACAAACTTCTTTTGCTTAAATGACTTCTCACGGCCATCACTAGCACTTCCAGACATTCAGTAAAAGGGAAAAATCATAGCAAGCCAAATGGATGCACAACTAAATTATAATAATCTGGGTATAACTAAAAATAGTAGACATAGGATGTCAAAGAAAATTATCAGAGGTTGTTAAATACTCTAAATTATCAGAGATTGTTAAGTATTCTGATTTAATGCCCAGGTTCCACACACTCCACAGCTTCCTGTAGACAAAACATAAGCAGTTGTCTGAACTACGATTTAACAAGACTGCCTTTGTTTTATTTCTAAGTGAAATCAATCTTGTCAGAGTATCATTTTAATGAAGCAATGGCTCCCCAGGTGTTCCTAACTAGCTCGACTGTAACTTGGTATAAAGCTCACAGCTCTGAACAGGTACCAGCTCTTGGCTTATGTACCTGCCAAGGAAATAATCTGTAGTTATGTCATGCTGGGCTGTTTAATCCATTTTTACTTAGCTCTATCTCACAGAAACTAAGGGAATTCCCAAAACGCTTCTGAGGTGCTGCATGTTAACACAGTCAAAAAATAAATTCCTAACACTTTTTCATCTTTTTTTCCCTGTTATACTATCTCACAACTCTCCCTACCACCACCGAACACTTCAGTGCACTAATTCTAAACTGGTTTTTTTTGTAACAGAATTAGATAGTAGAAACAGCAGTTAGAGAAAATAAAGTGTTCAGGGGTTTTGGTTCTCCTGAAGAATCAAGTCCATGAACTGCAAGCCTTCATTTATTCTTCCCTGTATTAAAAAGGAGACCCAGTGATGTTACCAGCCAAATAAATCTCGATTCTAATAGCTCCTCTTTGACTCAGAGCCTTAACTAGAAGAGACATGTTCACACACTGCTGCTTATCCCAACACTGTCTCTCTATGGAGACAATACACAAGAGTAAAAACGTTGGAAAAGGTCAATATATAAAAGCCAGCAAGAGAGAGAAAACTTCATCATAAAATCACTTCAACATAGAACATGGCATTTTAGTTTAAAAAAACCCAACAAACACACAAAAAGCCACATCACATATCAACTATTTCTATCAATTTAATCTCCTTTACCGTTAGAAAATATCTCAAACATAAGGGATTTAAAGTTCTTGAAAATTAAAAGTATCCATATTATTAGTTTTGAAGAAGCTGTCATCCCATCTGCTGAAGCGGAAGTGCACAGAAATGGTATTCTTGTTTTCAGCATACAAACAAACCCCTATTTTACCCTATTCCTTGTATTCAATGATTTTTATTAAATCAACTTTTACCTATCTTTTG
The DNA here is from genome assembly GCA_013397725.1 of Rhagologus leucostigma. Classification (NCBI taxonomy): domain Eukaryota; kingdom Metazoa; phylum Chordata; class Aves; order Passeriformes; genus Rhagologus; species Rhagologus leucostigma. The sequence continues at coordinate 3,125,482 of VZTD01001928.1, read as the reverse complement.
CTGGGTAAGGTGGAAGGGCAATAGTGAGCAGGAGATCAAGAAAGAGAAAGAAAGAGAACCCACCTGTTAGTTTTTTAAAGAATGGAATTGTGACAGTAAGAATTGCCTTCACACCATATCAACACTAGGCTTCCTACTGAGGTGTTATTTTTGGAACAAAATCAGATTTCAACCATACCCAGACATTTGTCACTTTCATTGGGATGTAAAAAAAACAAATCCAGAAACCTATGACCCACTTACCCACAAGATTTGCAGCAACACTGTAAACAGGCTCAAATTAAGAAACCCCAGAACACACTGTGAGAAACAATAGGAAATTGGAAACAATCATTCTCTGAAATTAAATTCCTGATTTTTATTTATGCCAATTATTTTTCTCTTGTTTATACACATCCTTGCTTGCACTCTCCTATTTAGAGTTTACCTTTACATGTTAGTGATACAAAAAACGTGATTCTGTTCACACCGATTCTGCCACGGAGCTAACAAGAATACCTAAAAAATCTGGTCTTCAGCCCATGCTCCAACTGTACAATTTTATACCACTTTAATTTTAATATTATTAGCAATAGGTAATATGTAGCATTGTAAAAATTACTAAGTAATCAAATATTTCTGAAACTTTGAAGCAAGCAGCTATCAACCACCACCTTTATCTACGACAATATTTCAAGTTTTTCCTTCACACAATATTTTATTATCCATAGAATCAGAAACGCCTTTGATAAATTATTAGATGTATTTGTTTCATGCTCCACATTCCTCTTGCCACCCTCATCATGTCAGAGTAAGGTTATCCATTCTCCAGGGCTGAAGGTAAAATAATTCACTATGATTAATGCTATCACTAAATAGAATTTGTTTTCTAGAAACAGCACATTCAGAGTAGCAGTTCAGATAAGGCCAGGATGGATTTTTTCTATCTCTATGACAAAACGTCCCCGGTTTTCTTGTCTTTTCCTCCCCTTTTAAGAAAGCATCAGGTGCGTGTTCCAGCACTGCCAAGATCAACAACAGCAGATGGATGCTTTTAACTGAATCCCAGAATTGTAAAATGTGAGGATGCTTGTTTAAGGGATGCCAGAACCTGAGAGGAAGAGCTTTGATACCTCTTCCACATATAACCATTTTACAGCTTTCTTTTTCCCACATTCATGTCCTTGCTGAGCTCTGCTTCTCGCACAGCAGCCCCACCAAACCCCAGGCAGGTCGAGACGTACCTAAGACGCCGTACTCGGAAAGGGAGCTGTTGCACACGGTATAGGGGGCCTGCTGCTCCCAGAGGTGATTCATGGGAACACAAGTTCTCTTGTCGACTTCTTGATCATGAAGCACATGGTGACGATGGCTGCAAAGAGTCGTCGAAAGCGATTTATTAGCCAAGAATCTCTTTGTGCTTTAACAGAGCTGTTGTCAAAGCTAAAGCATCAAGGCCATGTTCTGGAAAGCAAGCAAGCACCGTGGTTATCTTTGCTGCACACAACACCCTGGTTTGGGTGAAACCATGGGAAATACAATCACATGTCTAAATATAACTGCTGCACTGTAAGGACTTTCACTGATTATCCAGGCTTCTCAAGCACTCACAGAAACTGAAAATACCTCATCACTAGTAGAACTGGGGGGGAAAGAAAAGGATGGGGAACAAATTGTTATTAAAAACATTTCGTTCTGCCTTCCTCACAAATGCTAATATTTTCCTTGAAACAACTGTTGTTTGTCTTTAACAGAAAAAAATGTAATCTAATTTCAGCACTGAAACTTGAAGGAGTTGTATCCTCTTTCCTGCTCTTTCCACTCACATGCACCATTTACAGTTCTCTAGAACACCATTAATCAGCATTAGAATAGGGCACCAAGGAATACCACCAAAACAGAGATGACTGAAGTAATTACTGCAATCCATTAACTCTCTGAGCAGACTGAGTGAATCACAGCAATATGTCCAGCTGTACAACTGCTAACATAAGGACAGTTATTGTACTGGTAACAATACTGTGTGTTGTAGAGCTGCCAACACTGAAATCTGAATCTTTTTGCACTTCCCTTTGCTATAATGAACGCTAGCAAAAAAGCTCTGAAATTTACCTAGAACTAAACAATGTAAAGCCAGAAAAAGACAGAACCTTTAAAGACCAGCACAGGGAGGGAAGTAGAGAGAAAGGGGAAAATTCACACACTAGGCAGCTGTTTGGCAGAAATCATTTTTGCCACTGGAATTTTGGTTTTATCATTCTGCCAAAGACAGAAGGCTTAGCTAAGTGTTAAGCTTTTTGAGCACAAAGTTTTGTGTTTCCCTAGCAAAAGGAGATTAAGATGAGCATAGATGGAAGTTGCACATACGCAATTGTCAGATTCACTGACATCAAACCAGTACAGAATCAAATCTGACCCCCCTTCCCTCCATTCTCAAGAGTTTGTCTCCAAAAGCAGAATGTGTCTGGTGCTTCTGTCTGCAGCTTTATCTAGCTTCTATCTACTGACAGTGTTGAGGACTGAAACAGGAAGAAAACAAGCCATCACACTGAATATTGAAAGAAAGAACCACTTTCTAGACAGCATTTCAGAAGCCCCAAAATAATGAAAGCACCCCATCGTGTTGTTTTATTAAGGCAACGTGGTATATTCAGTTCTTGCCAAATTCTAGCCAACACTGTACCAGAGAAGACAGGCACCAAGATTTATTTCTCTCTTCTGCAAGCATTCACAATGAAGCACAGGGCAGCATTCACCCCAGGAATTGGCATCACATCAAAGGTTTCAATTAAATACATCATTAACGTTTTACTCTACAGAAAATCAGGTAAAGCAGCAAACTGTATATATTTTACCAAGTGATGAGATCCTGCTTTCATTTATGCTCCACAGGCATTAAAAGTCTCAGTACAAAGGACGTTATTTCACTTTAAAAAGCCTCACCAACTGGCAACCTGTTTGTTCACAGGGTATAGAAGTTCCAAGCAGCCACCACTGGAATGGTATTTAAAAGACTCAGGATCTGCTGCAGCAAGTACCCTCTCTTACTTCTCAGCAATTAGAGGGAATGCAACTGTACTTTTTGTTAGAAAGCAGGGGGAAAGATACCATTTCTGCTTTTCAGCAAGAGAAGGTAGAAAGTATCTAAAAATGTTTGTCCCGCCTTAAATATTATACATTAAAATGCTGCTTATAGATACACAGGAAATTTAATTATTATTGACTGCTAGAACCTGTAACATTCAGATTAATGCTGAAGAGCCCCAACTTCCCCCTCCCTGCAGGAAATCATATTTTTTAACAAATTGTTAAAAGTTGTTTAAGTGTGGGACTTAAACAGTTTTAACAGCATTTAACAGTTATCTCAGTACTCACCTGAAAGTACCTCTCTCCACATCCTGCCCACTTAGTCGGACATGGATCCCTTCTTTGAGAACAGAGCCAAAAGCCATGTATTCTGCTAAGGCCCAGTCAACAACCCTGTTCTTGGTCATTTCCGAGCGGGCTTTCAAAATCCGAGAGAGTCCTGCATCGGAATAAAGACCAGAAACGAATGGATCTATTGCAGAGAAATTCTGCGTTCACGTTACATTCACCATTCTCCGTCCTCATTGGCTAAGCTAAGCACAGATACCAAATCAGGTCTACAAATTGTTTTTCTAGAACTGAACTGCTGGCAAAACAGAACAGCTTGCTTCCCGAGCAAACAGCTGTGTAATGTTCATACCTTGTTTTTGAAGAAGAAATTATGGTTGACTGTGTCAGAAACTACTGAGGACAATTAAAAAGACCCATGGTGAAACTCTTCTTCCTCAAGATTTATTTTCATATCTCTAACACCAAGTACTGTTTTATAAGAGACTGAAAACATCAGCAATTGGGTTTCTAATTTTTTTTCTTACTTCCTTTTCTCATTTTTTCCTGGCATTTGTCTTATTGGACTTCTGGAGATGTTATACAGTGAAACAGGCTGGATTGATCAATACTATGAATATCATAAATAGAAAAAGCAGCTGCCAATGGATTTTCAGTTGGTAACCAATAGCTGATTTTTTTCAGTGAAGATTTTATAAACTTGTGAGCCAAAACACAAATTACAACACTGTAACTTTGAAAGGGAACAAAACTTCACAGCTGCACACAGGTGCTTCCAGCTTTGAGGCCAGGAGTCTCCTGCATTCACTGTCACTTGACACCATCTTATTTTCACATCTGCACTGATGATTTTGGTAAGATGTCCCGTATGTTATTTCCCCATATTTCCCTTTCCTTACTTTCCACAATTTTACAGAAAACCATCCCACTTTCCTTCCACATAAAACTCTCATTGAAATTGCAACATTTTAAATAAAGAAAATAAATCTTGAAAATTTTCCCTTTAGAATGTACTAAACATTTGATAAAACAAAATAACCTTCCCACTGTTTGTTGCAAGACTATATGATATTAAGCTGTTTCATTCTTGTGAAAGGACAAAGTATTTTAAATTTCTATTTCTCTCCCCTTCTATTTCTCCACGAATTCTCTCTCATGGCCTTTTAAACTGCATAAAAGAATCTAACATACCGTAATTGTTTTGAACCGTAAGTCTACCTTATATACTGGCAAGTGTTCCCTAGTGTCAATGGTTAATCAACTTACTAACGAGAGACCAATTTACCTTTCTAATTAGAATGTCTAATACTAAATTTTATTGGGTGACTATAATTTTTAATTTATCGGTGTCACAACAAAGTGCACAAATGTGTAAAAGAGTTTTAAATTTATCCATTAATTGTATCTGCTCCACAAGCCTGGGTTTGATAACTGGGAATACCCTACCATCATTACTTGTGTTTCATTTCCCAAGGGAACACAAACACATAGAATATTTACAGAAGACAAACTTTATTCCTTTATGAATGACTCTAGAGAGGATTAGCTAGAGATTTTAAAGAGAAAAATGCTCTGTGTTCCTTATCCTTAGTATGTACCCTTCAAGTCAACAAAAGAAAAAAGATCCCTAAACAAAGGGTCTCCATGTTTCCCCATGGAATGAGCAGGTTATTGCTCCCAATAGTTGCTAGATTTCATCCTGACCAGAAAGTAAAACTATCTCAGAACTCTGACACAGTGTTGGAGCTCTCCAGTGAGACAGGCACTTACTGTAACAGATGCTGAAGTGAGAACTGAATCTTTTCAGAACAAAAGCTAAGACTTTTTGGAAAAAAATGCAAGGACTTGAAGAACGAAAGGAGTTATTAACTTAAGGTTGCAGAGAGATTTTACCTCCCTCAGAGAAAAATCTATTTTAATTAGGTATGGAACAAAAGTGGTGTGATACGGAAAGAATATTATGCTGAGAACAAGTAGCAGGAACTTAAATGTCACATTCTCCTCACCCATAGAGTGGAAGAGTCAAAGTAAAAACAGTCACAGGCATTTTATTCTTTGAGAAAAGGCCCAAGAATAATTTCTGTGCAGAAATACAGAAATAGAGCAAGACACAAAGCCAGTAGGAGACACAAAGCCTTCAGCTGACCTGAGTGTATTTTGAAGTCTTCGACTGGCACTGAACTAGCGACGTTGCCAATGTGAGTCAGCAGCTCTTCGGAAATGCCCGTCGGAGGGCAAGACATGCTCTTGGGTTCTCCATCCATGTTAAAGAAGCCTGGAAGGAAAAAATTTGGTGAGACATTCAAGGACTGTTTAGGAGATATATATATTATCTACAATTTATTTAACAACTCAAGTGACATTCTAAGCAGCAGACTAAGCCTAGTTCTTCTCCTTTTGCTGGGAAATAAAAATTTTGATTGTCTGCATGACAACAGAGGCTGATCTTACAGGCACACAATGATCTATTTTGTTTCTGCTTTCACTCCCTGTGAAGTCCAACTATGTGGGCAGAGGCAGCCAATAAAAGGCATATGGCACCTCAATCCCTCAAATAAAAATAAATAAATAAACGAATAAATAACACGAGACATACTCCTTCTTCCTGACAGCACAGACAGTAAACAGTACAGGAAAACCACTTCTCTGCTAAACTGGAAAAATGGCTTTTCAAAGTCACACCTTACTTTGCATGTTTTTTAATAAAAGCATTTATTTCAAGTTGATCTGGTAGAATGCTATATTTACTCTTAACAGGGGCAAATCAAAGGTCACATATTCCATTTTAAAGGAACACTGTCTGATAAAATCGATTTAAATCCTAGATTTCGGACTCAAAATAAAAGCACACTCAGATAACACCAGGATAAGTGAAAGGACACTCCTTACCAGGCCAAGGTGAATCAAGCCAGTGCTTGATATGAAGGATCTTATTATCCTTAGATCTAGTATATGCTTCTTCACATATTCTATCATACTTTGCAATTTCTTCCTGTAGAACAAGGAGTTTTTTAAAATGGATAAACATAACACCCTCATATCTTACAGATGACACCTCTCATTCAGCAGGATGAAATCAGCTATTTAATTCCATGAGAAAATTTTGTTACAATAACGCAAATAAATAGAATTAATTTATCTAGGATCAAAGTGCCTTCTAGAAACATGCTTACACACATTACTCTACATAAATCATTTAGTTCATTGGACAAGTGTTACAGAGGAGTGTACCAAGAGCTGAAGCTGCAAGCATTGCTCTAGAATGAGACTGAACTGAAATACCAAATATAATTTACAGTCATACTTCTAAGATCAAAACCATCTAGCTCTCATACTCCCGGCTACAAAAGCCACTAAAGTTCGGAAAAGAAATTTCAAAAAAATTAGTCTGTCTGGGAGAGTCTAGCAAAGAATCTGCTGGTCACACCTCTCAATGGCAACAGATATATTGCCATATTCTATAGGGGCAGAATGCCTCTGCAATACCCATGTTTCATTCCAGAGCCAAACTCAAGTTACTGAGCTAGCTAATCTTTAAAGGAATTAACAGCCATGTTGAGGTCCGTCTGTACAGCCAAACACCCATCCAGGATCCTAGATCTAGTGCCTCTACAGGCACACTTACAATAAATGATTCAGGACAGCTACTTCGGCATGAGGTATGATCATTTTTACAGACAACAAAATGCGCCTACACAAAGTGCTTTTTTCTTGATCTGCAGTATCATGTCACTACACCTTCTCAGAAGGTCCTTTGTTTCATCTGCACTCTAAACACCCATTCTCAAAAAAATTAAGGTAAAGACCTAACCAGTTTAATACAGACACCAGGCTCTACACCTCATCTTTCTGGAATACTTCAAATGATCTCTGAACTTGGTTGAATTCTTTCAAGAAAATCAAAAAGTTAAACTGGTTCTATTGCATCACTGCTGGACACAAGCCTGCCAATGTCATCAATACGAAGCTATCAACAGGAGTGTTCAAATACTGTCTTGTTGCTGAATCAAGGTTCTAGAGATGAAGAACAGCTGACAAATGCCTCTATTTTCCAATGTTCTCATTTAATCACCTTTTCCCTCAGAACTGAAGCAATTTTTTATGTGCAATATATATTAATTACTTCAGAGCACTTCCAGTCCTTCTGTTACAACAATAGTATTTTACATGAAAATCCAAGCCAAACTGAAACACAAATTGTCAAAGGGTGAAGACTTATCACAGTAAGGAAGTTCCAAGCAGGTAGCATACAGTGACAGTTGTATCTTTCTCCTTACAACTCCTTAGGTTCCTTTAACTCTGCTGGCATGTACCTCAAACTCCTGCAGTGTCACAGTCCCATCTGCAATCAGTTTGTCAGCGTATTTCTTCAGCACTGGCACCTGCTTATGGATCTGCTTGTACATCAGAGGCTGGGTGAACATGGGCTCATCCATTTCATTGTGCCCTCTCCTACGGTAACAAACCTACAAAGGGAAACATTGCTGCTGTTGATAAGGAAAAATGTAAAATGGAATATTTCCATTTCAAAATTTTACAGAGATTTTAAGAGGTTTATTGTATAAAAAACATTTATGGCTTCTTGTGGGTCTGTTAGTTGCTTGGTTTTTTAAAACGAAGAAACTAAACACCTTTAGAATCAAATACATTTTCTTGACTGGACCTTCTAAGCCGCAAAAAAATAAGAGTAGTACATAACACACAGAATGAAAAGTTAAGAAAACCAAGACTTACCAAGTCAACGACCACGTCTTTATTGAAAGTGTTTCGCCACTCTGCAGCTACGCTGCACACGTACATCACTGCTTCAGGGTCATCAGCATTCACATGGAAAATGGGAGCGTTGACCACACGAGCAACATCAGTGGGATATGGAGATGAACGGGCCATACGAGGGTCTGTGGTGAAGCCAATCTAAAAATTCCAGAAACTTCTATTAAAATAATTTGGGGACCTCCCTCTACTCATTTTGAACGAAGTTTGGATTTAATAGCCATTCACACAGCAACAGCATCAGCTTTTCATTTTGGCTAGCTAGCTGCTTCTTCTCCCTTAAAAACCAAAGCAAACCTAATCCAATTAAGTATTACAAATTGAATGGAATACATGTAGGTGATAAAATATTATCCACTCAAGAGTTGCTAGATACTAGGATCATTTTCAGAAACATCCCAACCATTCTAATAACCAGAGGGGACAAGGAACCCAGTTAATAACAAACAATAAAAAGAGATAGATGAGCAAATATTCAGCAGAGAAGTTGACTGGAAAAGGCTCTACTTGTTACCTGGTTGTTGACCACAACGTGGATTGTGCCATTTGTGGTGTAGGATGGGAGGTCACTAAGATGAAATGTCTCATAAACCACTCCTTGTCCTGCAAAGGCGGCATCCCCATGTAATAATATGGACATAACCTAAGAGGGAGAATGATACACACATATCCACACATATATCAAAAAGGAAAACTGCAATTTAAGCTTCTCAGCAGGATTTCTTGGCTCCACATTTCTGTAGTGCTTATAAAATAAAACAGTAATTTTTTAATAAACTGTGAATTTCTCAGCCTTCTGCTGCCTTTGCTCAGTTTGCAAATGAAATAAAGCTTTAAGCCTACTTCTTGAAGTTACCTTTGAGGTATCATGTCAGAAACCTTACCTAGTTCAACAGGTGATTTACCCCTTCTGTGAAGGAGGAAAAGAGGAAGATTCTGTGATATGAAACTACTGGGAAACTATTTTTATTGGAAATACCATTAAAAACTACCATTAAAAGTTACTACATTAAACAATCTTTACCTTTTTCCCTGCCGTATCCCCTCGATAAAACTGCTCAGCTTTTGTTTTCCCTTGCACAACAGGATCAACTGCTTCCAAATGAGAAGGGTTAGCCATCAGGGACAGAGTGATTTTCTTGTTTGTTACTCGGTTGATCCTCTCATGGTACATTCCCAGATGATATTTTACGTCCCCGGATCCCTAATGTGAAAGATGGAATCACGATTCAGGAATGTCATTCAGACCTGCTCCATCTGATTCACTAGGCCTAAAATTTGTGCTTCAGCCTGAAAAATGCATCTGGTTACCTGATCATCAGTGAGCAATATGGGTTTGACACCATAATTTCAAATTGGGACATTGTTCCTATTCTATTATCTTACTGTTGTCATCAAATGTTAGATAAATACTTACAGCATGTAAATACTCTGTTCATTTATATAAAACAAAAAGAGATGCTTAGAGATTATGAACTCTGTCAAGTGGACCTTATTTATCTACAGTCACTCCTGAGAGACCTTCTGCATGTTAGAAGTATAGCATAATTTTTAAATTTGTTAAGAAATTTCACTGAATCATGTTCCTCAAACTAGAAAAGAAGGCAATGCAGCTGATAATGCTGTTTTCATAGTAACCGTGACCAAAGCAACTCTTGAATGTTGACCTCTCTATACAGATCTATTGAAAAAGGCATCTTACCTCATCAGCTGCTTCAAGTTTGGGATCAAACTGACAGAAGATCTGCTCCAGCTCTTTTCGGATTACATTAGCCAATACATTCAGCCGACCTCTAAGAAAATTCCAAACACGGTTACATCTCAAATATGGTACTAACACAGTCAACAGTATAAAACTTACAAAATCTGCAAACCACCCTATCAGAAATTTGCAAATGTTCTCTTCAAACTTTTGAGCCCGAAACCCTTGATTCAACCCTTTTTCCCATTACAAAGTTCCTCCAACGCATTCCCTCAGACATTTTAGAATACCTAGTTATCCAAGTGAATTTTGTAGCTATCTAGCAATCTTTATATAATCGCATTAAAAATTAGTTAAGGCTGACTGCAAAAGTAAGTTCAAAACTACCTCACCAAGCTTTCCCAGTTCTAGACTCTATGCAATGGCAGAGATACTATGGCTGCTGCCACATTTGCTTGCAACTTCAAAGAACACTGAGGAGAGTTTCTCTACCATTTACCTGTGAAGCCTGTAGCCTCTTGCTGACAGGCATTTGTTACAGTTCTGTCTTCCCATTACTTGCTATGACTGACTCTTGCTACCTCAGCTTCTCTAATATCAACTTTCTAAGTAAAGTTCTAGAACACAAAACTTAACGCAACAAGCCCATCTGTCGGGGTGTTTCCATTGGCATTACCTATGAGGCATTCCCATTATAACATATTCAATTCCCATTTCACTGGATTTATCAATGATGGTCTTAAGTGCAGGAATCATTACTTCACATCCTTCCAAACCAAATCTCTTTTCGGAAGACCACTTGCGAGCAAGGAAGTCTTCAAATCTTTGTCAAAAAGAAACACAAAAAAGCAAGAGAAATTATTTGTACTAAGGTAATGTAGCAAATACTTATTGTCTACCATCTTATAGCAAATAAAATTACATTAAACTGTTTTAAAATATCCGTGAATAAGGAATTAAGTCACACATGGGGAGGGAAACACAGGGGAGAATGGTCTTCTTTCTCCCCATCTGAAAAGTATTTACTCGGACTTTGAAACAACTGAGAGTCCCCACCTCAGACAAAATTCACTTCCGAAATTAAACTCTGTTCTCAGGTACACAAATACTGACCACTGGAAAGGCAGAGACACAGCAAAGAAGTCTCTTCTATGAATTGAAGAAAATATAACAGAGAATCTGTATTTTCTAATACTTGTAAAAAAAACAGAGTAGAAAGCAGGCTTATTCCATAGGTCTCATTCAATAGCAAGGCTCCTCAGACTGTGTGATGTAACAGTTGGGAATGGGCCAAGAACCAAGACACTGGTATCTCTGCCTCAGCTTCAGCAGTGGAATGATGTCAATCCCTGACAGCTCTAAGCTCTTTCATTCTTTAATGCATTTGGGCCAGAGGCAATGTGAGTGGTTAAAAAGTACCTTCTAACAAACATTGAAAGGATTATACACTGTAAAGCTTGGAGATAAAAAAAAGGCAAAGAAAATACATCTTCATGAAAGTAACTGTATCGGTTACATCATCTGTGCAGTGCCTCCACTCATAACACTGCCATAATCCATTAATACTCAGCTTACTCCTCACTTAGAATGCTGACATTTACCTCTTTAGACTGAAGTCCTAAAGGCAGTGATATGAATTGCTGCCAAAGTCTCTCCTAGCTCACCCATCAATACCTTACAACCCAGCCATCTAAGAAATAAGCCAGACCCTCAGCTATTCTGACAGAATTCCTCAGGGGAGTCTCTGGGCATTGCCAGTTTTTATACAAATGGAAAGTGGCGTCCCATGTGAACAGCAGGTCCCACAGGGTGAATGAAATCAGTGCCAATTTCCTCCTCTTTGCAGCAGCAAGTTAAGCCAGTGCTGGACGAGCAGCAAGTTCATTCCTTGAGGCGAACTGCCACTAAGTGTGCAGAGCTCCGGTATTTCACAGTCACACCTTGCCAGTCCCCCACACGCCACTGAGAGTCACAAAGGCTCACCCCTGTCACCGCATGCATTCAGTACCCAGTGAGGAATACACCTGATGAAAGCTGGTTGCTCTCAGAAGGGATAACCTGGAAATGCTTGATCCTGCCCAGATCAGACTCCACATCAGGGTCTAACATGTTTACTAAGGTATTACAAAGTAGCTCAAAAACATACAGTGAGTATTTTACATAAGGAGGAGTTAAAAATGACCCTTTGTTCAATAACCTATCAGTGAAAACCACCAGGGATGAGAAAGGCAACTTTAAAATTCAGTTTCAAGTACCTGAACTCTGTAGTACTTGGAATGAACATTTTTGAAAACAGTGTTCTTGAGCAAAACAATGAAAACCTGCCTTACAAAGCCACAAATCTCAAGAGGACAACCAGTTTTACACAAAACCAGACTTATTTCCTAGGTCATTTTCAAACAATAAAATAAAAACCACTCTAAAGATAGCTGGATTGAAATTTTTGTAAAACCTTTTTCTTCCCTTGTCAGCAGACAATTAATTTGGCAAAAGATGAGCATTAGGCTCCTTCATGCTACTAGAAACCCCACATCTTTCCACAGCTTAGGCAGGAATAAAAGCACAAATTCTTGTCTTAGGATAAATGAAGATGGTTTGTACTGATGGCCTGTTAAACAAAGTTACTCAAGTGTAATATTCACTTGACCATTAAGTGACATTTCTGTTTTTGTTTAAATGAAACTTTAATGAGACATTTTAACACTGGCAAACAAAACACCCAGCAAAAATATCTTTTGTCACCTCCAATGAGCACTTCATTTTTAGGTCTTTGAACACAGAATCTCAACCAAAAAGCATGCCTTTATAAATCTCTGACTCTTGTATTTAACAAAGGACACACACACTGTTTCAGATTGTAGGGACTGAAATAAGTCTTGTTTTCGCGAAGCCTTGTTCCAGGGGTAAGAGGATAATTCAGCCTCTGGGATCACAGTATTTCCACACAAATAGCCACAATGGGAGCAGTCAATAAGCTGTTTCCAAATGTGTTCTCTTATACTGCAGTGACTAAAACTGCTGCTGCCAGGTCATGCAACAGTACAGCACATCTTGGCACATCTCAAAATGAAAAGGGCTGAAAGATGACTTGAAATCACATTGTTCTGACATTTACTTTCTGAAACAGGCTACAAATCTTTAACATAAATGTATATTACTAGTCTGGTGAAACAGCTTTTTCCCAGTTTACCTCCCAAGCCAGTGAAAACATTGCCAGACATGCCACTAAAGGTCTTTAAAGATAACAGAATACTAAGTCGCAACACAGACCCTGACAGCTTCCTCACAGCACACACTTTCCTTTGATATGGCAGCCAGGTTAACTGCACCCACCCCTACTCCAGATTTCAGTGAGACTGTTCCCCCCCACCTCAGCAGCTTCCAGATCACAGAGCAGTGTCCCAGCCCCAGCCCGGTGTACCTCATTGAGCGCACCAGCCTCGCCAGCAAAGTCCTTTTTTCCTCGTTCGTGAACTTCATAACTCCTGGCGTCTCAAACTTCTGACGGATCCACTGGCACTGCTCCACATCATTGATGAACATATACTCCAGGCCAATGTGTTGGCAGTAGGTATGCTAGCAAGTGAAAACACCAACAGAGAAGCTTTAGGAGCTAGTGGGCCACAAAGACACTAATATATTTTTTAAATTATATTCTCTGTTACTCTCCTGAAAGCTACCTTGTCTTCCTCTTCCACAGTATCTTCCCCAAAGTAATTCTATAAGTGAATGAATTATTTTACTGAATCTAGTTTTGTACCAAAAAACTTTCTCTACAAAGTAATATTTCAAAATCTTAAACCTGGAAGATTCTCATTTGGTGGTACACTCAAAGTAGGCCAGTAAATGTGCCTGGCACATTTCACCTCACTCAGTGCTGTTCTTACAGGCATAGTACACTCTTCTTCAGATGCACCAGCAAAGATTTCAAGTAATTTATCAAAAATTGTGTCTTTTATCACATCTTATTTAAATGTCACCTTAAATCAAGCAATAAAGACAGTGAGAAGACAGCTATGAAGTCTAATGCAAATTATCTGATAACTGTCAAGTTTCAGAAACCTGGAAATGTGAAAAAGAATCCAAGCAGCTGAGAGCAGAGAAAGGACAGGAAGAAATGCAAAGACACAACAGAAATTTTATCTCCTCGTTAATTTTTTAAATTTTCTTTTTCTTACCTTAAAAAGAGTGTTTCATTAGGAAGAATATGTCCACAATACAAGTCAACAGAAGACCTACTGTGAGTTTGAGATAAAACTACTCTCGACATAGTGTGTGCTCTCTACTGTCTTTAAGAAAGCATTGTATGTTAACCTCAATTGAAAAAAAAATAAAAACCAAAGCTCAAGAGTGAAGAGGAAAGCAGAGGAAAGCAGAGGAAAGCTCCTTAACACAAATCAGTCCCTTAAGGCTTTTAGATTTTGCTATCGATTTTGTCCTTTTATTTGCACATGACAATTTTAAGGATTAATCTCTTGAAAATTGCTACACAGATAAGCTAGAAGTACAAAACCAAAAAAAAAAAACCCAACCAAATATAGAGCTCAAATGCACAACAGAGATAATGTGGTTTAACAATTTACCATGCCTCAGCTAAGCCAATGCAAAAGTCAAACAACTGGGAATATCCAACAATGACTCACTCGGCAGTCTACAAATTCATTACCATTCCTACTTGCTGCTTTGCTATTTGGAATTCGCCTTTAATGATATTTATTCCTTCAAATTAGTTTTTCTTTGAATTATTTTAGCTTTGATGACTTCCTATGGCATAAACCATGTCACCTGTCAGATAATGAAACACTAGAAAAAAGACTGGGGATGGAAAACAAGGACCATCACTATCTACAAGCCACAGCTGGCCTTGAATTTGTTACCCAGCCTTCATATTTTTCCTCAAGCAAAGGTCTCACTAGAGCTGGGGATGTGAAAGCAACCCCTGAACGTCCTGAGCACTGTATGCACAGGTGTTTTATCTGTGGGGTACAACACTTAAAAGACAATTTCTAAAGGGTCTACCCCTTTTAAACAATATCAGTTCTTTCCAGAACGAGGGATGGCATTAGTATTCTACCATATTTGCCTCTTTTATACTCATCCTTAATCTACATATTTCCGATATCCAGCTAATTGCACCAATTAGCTGCTACCTCTAGAAATAGTACAGAGGTTATTTTAAATGTTGTTGGAATCCTTTACATGCTCTATTAAGAGCTGGCAAATGATAAGGGGGTTTTGTGACTGATACCTGGAAAAAGTTCACTTTGGTCTGAATGAAAACAATCACAAATGAAAAAACATCCCACTGACCTCCAGGCGCTTGATGATCTCTCGTAAAGAAAGACTGTTCTCATTTCCTCCTATGAAGGTGGTTGTTGGCAGCTGAAAGACTTTGTCCAAATCTGATTCATGCAAACCATAAAACCCTACAACAGGTACATTATTGATTTGCAAAGTAAAACAGGAAACAAAAAGAAAACCAGCACTGTTTTTCAAACCATGGCAATCAAATTTAATAAAGCAATATTAAGAAAGAAGGTACCAGATTAAAAACTGAAAGTGTGAATATTCTGAAGGTATCCATTATTAAAATGGACTTTAATCTGGATTTTAAAATGAATGTTTTAATTAGTCATTGTTTGATTCTTTTTAAATGCTCAGATGAAACAACTGAAATTAGAATCATCCAAGCCTTTTTTATATTTTAGCATATTAAGACATATGTCATCAATTTTCCACACTACTTCTTGCAGCTCACTGTTTAATAAAATAACCTATTCTATCACGAGCAACAAACACAAAAAGAATCCCTTCTCACAGACAGAACCAGTTGGTTGGAAGCGTATTACATTAACAGATACAGAAAATGCACAGCAGGTTCAATAAAATGCTGTACAAGCACTCTGGAGAACTTTCAAGGTATTTCTACTCACCTTCTTTCTCTTTTTAGGGAAATTAGTTTGAAATAGCCATGTAATGACCTGTACAGCTCTAGTTCCCAGGCAGTGACCCCTTATAAAACACACAGACTTCCATACCCCCACCATCTAAAACTTGTTTAACCACATTGACCCATCTTGATTTGGACATATCTAAACTTGTTCTGGCTGCGAATGTTATTTAAGAAAATATTTAACCTATCTATTATGCAGTTTCAAAAGCCAAAATACACAACAGATAAGACTGAAAGACTGGTATCAATGCAAGTTAAAGGCCTTGTATGATACAAGTTAAACCTAGACCTGCTAAATGAAGGAAGGAAAAATAGTTTCTTATAGTTGTAAGAAGCAAATGTACAACACTTATAATGCATATTACACACAGTTGTTATAGAACGTTATATATACATTAAAACTACGTATGTGCCTACACATGTAACAATACTTGAAAAATTAAAAATAGCTTCTCTGTATTTAATTTTGAATGCTTTATCTTGTTTCCAGATAAGCTGCAGACATCCACTTTAATACCAATATGACAGCATGCACGTAACTCTTAAATCAATAAAGTGCTTAAATGTTAAGTGATTTTTCTGAAGATAAAAGCGAAGCAGCAATTTAAAGATTAAATAATAACAGCACCTAAGAGTTGAAGTCAGGCCATGGGACTGCATTGCCACCACTTCTACTATACAGCACTGTCAGTAAGTAACACATTTTGTGTTTTAAAAATAATATATTTTAAAATGTTAATTTTGGTTTCAATAAAAATTTTAATACTATATTAAAATTTCAAACCTGGAGTGGCCAAAAAAAAAGCATAGGTACCACTACTTCTCCTTTTTGGTATCATAACACGTTTTTTCCCAGCAGGAGGGGAGAGTGACACAGGGGATGACAGGGCCTTAGTGTCATTTGAAACAAAGCAGTGCATTTATTTCTTTGCTTTTGCTGACTTTCCCTCAGACTTCAAAGGCTCTTGATGTCCTCTCATGCATAAACCAGAACACGTACAGGAGTGATTTGGGCACACAAAGAACATCTGTGCTTTGTACCACAGCACCACGTATTTACTGAAGCATCACCTCGTGTTTAAAGGGATACAACCTTACTGAAATCCCAAAAGCAATTCTACAGTGTGACTCATGCAGTAGGTGCATCTCTAACTACCTGCATTTTTAGAAGCAACTCTCAGAAGAAATTTCCTACCACAAGGTTTCTCAAAAAGAAACCAGAAGACGGGACAAAGAAAATGCACAGAAAAATCAAACAAAGAAAATGCACAGAAAAATCAAACATTAAAATATTTTCTGTCCTGCCATAAAATGTCCTGCCCTCACAAATGTCCTGCCTGGAACATTCAAGGATAGGCATTTCAGATCTTCCGCTATTTTTGCTGTGCCAAGACTGGCTTATAAATTTTGTTTTCCCTCACAAACTGAAATCTCCAGGGTTACACTCTCAAACACATCCCCCCAGCTCATTCAGATGTCTGGCATATTTTTCCTGTGGGCATGAGGGTTTCAGTAGATGCCTTCTGACCAGCCACAGCACCCTGTACTAAACTATCTGTAGAGTTTAAAGAAATGTGTACTGACATGCTAGCAGTCACCCATGCTCCAAACTAATTATATTTGCTCAGTAAATGTCTCATGTATTTTCTGGTAGGTACTTTTCTTTAATTAAAGCTGACAAACTTCAGAGAGAAGACCCAATTTGTGTAAGCACCTCTCTATTTAGTCTTAAGCATTCACTTCCTTTATATGATCAGAACTGTTTCTTTCCCTACACCAGAAATAGAAAAAAGAGCAGCAAAGAGGCAGTAGATATGCTTACAGTAAAATTAAGCAGAATGTGTTTTATTTACTTCCTGCACTATGTTTTATGTCTGATCGAAAAAGCTTCCTTACACATCAAAGAAAAATTGATTCAGTGTCTTCATCAAGTAGAAAACCACATTTTAAACAAACCAGGTAGATTGAAGTGCAGAGAAAAATCAATCAGGTGTTTTTTTATTCAAGTAGAGAGAGGCAAAGAAATTGATCAGTGCAATTTCTCAGACACGAGCCCTTCCAACAAAGAGAACTCGTGTTTGCAAAAGCAGACCCTAGTGCACTACACTCTTTCAGCAGTAAACTGAAGTTTATAATAGAAGATATAATCACCACTGGATTATATGCACAGGTAAAGAATTCTACACTTTTCATGTTTTCTTCCGATAACTTCAAACAGACTTCTTCAAGATATACAGAAGGAATAAGTATCAGACATTAGAATCCAAATTTGGTATGAAATTTACCCTAAGTTCCTCTGTCCAGTACTTACTTTATTGCTTGGTTTCCCTATTGACTAGCCTTCAGATGTCCCTGGTTCAAACAAGTATGAACTGTAACGCTATAAGAGTAATTTAGATTATCAGAATCTTAGCCCAGTGTATTGATAAGTATTAATTTCTGTTGTGGTTCAAAAATAAAACATTTAGGAGGTTTATAGAGCATTTATAATCATCATTCATCAGATGATGAATTCACAGGAACCTCACCTGTAACCTCAGAGTAGAAATTCCATTGTCCTGAAATTTTAGTCTCCTTACAGATGCTCAAAAGTACTACGTCATGACACCAGCAAGCAGAAAAGGTAGGAACTTCCCTGAAATGCGGCAACTCTGCCCATAGAGGGGAGTTGGAACTAGGTGATCTTTAAGGTCTCTTCCAACCCAAGCCTTTCCATGAATTTGTGAAATGTGCTATTAAATCACCTCAGCCCAATGATACACAAACAAGCATCACAAATAAGAAGGCACACAGCTTACACACCAAGTTTATCAATCGTGGTAATAAGGTCAGACGGAATAAAGGAATCCAAATCTGCATCCAGAATTCCAAGGGGATCTAGCTGAGCCACGTGATGGCCACGAATCTGAAAAAGGAGGAAAGTAAGAGCAGAATGAAATCACACTAACAAAAGTCAGGCAAAGGGAAAAAGCCAGTGACATCTCTCCATAGTATGTATATTGGCCATTAAGTCGAATAAGCAAACACCACTAATGTGATGACAGGGTTACATATTGCCCAAGTTTTCCCATAAGAACAAAAAATAAGCATTATATCACTGGATACGTATATACCTCTATAAAAAAACACACATTACAACATAATCTTTATTATGTCTGACACACAGTTTAACTAGGATCACACTGGAGTTTAAGTGAAGAAGGCTACTATAGAGTACATTTTCAGTCTCTGGGTAAAATTAAGAAATTATGACGAGCCTATAGATCTTACCCTCTGCCAATTCAGTCATTTTGTATTTTTGCCTGACTCCTCCTTTCTGCACCTGCAGTATATTAAAATACAGCATCGCTGACTTAAAACAGACTGGTGCTGAAGTAGTTTATATTGGCAATGAAGGGATCACTCTTCCTAAGCTCTGCTCCACATCAGATAGCATCTGACAGCATCTGTTTTCATTCATGAAGTTTCAGAAATTTGATCTATGGCAGAATTGATATTCAAGACACTGAAGAGCACAAATTGAGTAAGGAATTTAGCCAGCTTCCAGTGATCAGTGTGATTGGTGTTAATGCACGCCACAAGTTGCTATAAACTAGTGCATTATCATATAACATTGCTACAGAAGAAATAACTAATTGATCCAATAGAGCCACAAATATGAAACAATTTTTAATATGCCTCTTATGTGTGACTTTCATATAGCAAATTAACCCATTAAAAGCTTTGTATAGATGTATATATTAATAATTTCTCCTTATAATTTTTCTTCTTAGTAACAGATTTGCATCCCTTGGGTAGAATTTCATTCACACTACTAGTATCCTAATTGTCCCTGAAAAAACCCCAAAATTATAAAGTGCAATATTAACAGTGAAGTGCATCACACAGTAATAGAATACGATTAGAGTGTGGTTCACCAAGAAGGGACCTGCAAAAACACTGTTCAATTATTGTATACTTGCAGTAGAGTTTATAACAAAATGGTTTCCAGTCATAAGAAACCAGAAATATGGCATCTTTTTTGCACCTACCAGCCCTGTAAGCTCAGCCCAATTTCTGTAATTCTTTGCATCTCATGAATCACCAGTAATGAAACGCTGACAGGCCAAATGATGCCCACAGCAACATCTGTGCCATCTGACTGTATACAGCAGCACTAAGTTTATCTGACTGGAACAAAGCAAACAATTCTGTCTCAAACGTAATCAACAGGAAAGAATTCACCTCCCTAAGTTACATCTGCTCTTCAGTATTGACAGGAAGAAGAAGATCAGCAAGAACGCCAACAGAAGCAGTTTGGTCTTTCACTAAAGGACAGTATTTTCATCAATATCAAGCTATTTTTTAATAACTTCTACTACTTTCACTGAATACAGAAAACAGTAACATCTGCAAAAGTCAGAGATCAACCTTGTGGAAATACATACATAGAAAATTTTCATCAGTTGCCATAACTTTGACCAAATGCAAGCACAGACTGCCAGAAACTAGACTTCGATTTCTCTGGCCTTGCTTTTGTTAAGCACACAGATCTCACTGAAAATCCTTCTTTCAGCATTCCCAGTGCTCTCTGTTAGAACAAGCAATAGATTAACTGCCTTCTCAGAAGTCCAGCTCAACAGACCACAAAGCAGTTTACCACAAAAACCATAAAACACTGACAGATTTGAGAAATGAAAATTCTGTATCCTTCTCCATTTCATTTCATTATCAGGCAAAGGAAGGTCACAAATTATCATAGCCCTTCAACACTGAATTTAGAGGGTACTAAATACCTTTTAAAAAGCAGACAGTTGCCTTAGGCAATCCTCTGTGACTATTTGTTGCAGACATATGGGTGCCTGCCATTTATACAGACATTTCTGTTCCATCACTTGACAAATACAGGGAGCAAAACGGCAATCCCTGAACTATTTTCAAGTAAATTGTGTCAAAGCAGCCTAACATTCTCCAATTTTCTCTAATACTTCACCAAATTTTTACTGTAAAAGTGGTTGCTTTCTACATATCTATTTCTAAGCAAATTTTTCATATTCTTTATATTCACAAACATTTCTACTCTTTTACAACAGCCCTCCAACTCAATGGTGACAATGAGATGTGTACAAAAAAAGGTCTTGTAAGAAGTTCCTCTTCTATTTCTCTCATGACACCAAACAGGATTTAAAATACTTAGGGCAGGGAGGAACAGATCTGCTCAAATCAAACTGTAGGAAACTTCTTGGGAAGTTACTCATTTAAAAAATACTTGTGGAATATTTTGTTAAACACAGATCTAGTTTTACAGATTGGTTATTTTTGGGGTTCTTTTTACATCATTTTTAAGCTTTTTATTGAAATTAAGATACTAAATACAAGCCTAAACAAAAATATTGAAACTTGTTTTTCATTTGGAAAACATCTAACAAAACCCACTGTCCTACTTCCAAATTACTTCTTCTTTTAGAGGGAAAATAATGAAATTAGACTCAATTTCTTCATTTAATAAAAGGGTTAAAAATCAGAGTGTGAAACAAAGTCAATTTTGATGAACAGCTCTCTAAAAGAAATCCATCAAAGCTAACCCAAACTCAGTACTGTCAGCCTCCCAAAATTCAGTTTCTGGTTAATTCATCATTTCTCCTCTCTCTTTTTACCTATAATCCCGCTCAAATCAGGAATCTCAAAATCCACCTTAGATGTATGAGAAGGCAAGTACATTTCATCCTTTCTTAAAGAAAGACCATAACATTTAGAACTGTAATACAAACATTCCCAGGGATGAAGGCAGGCTTTCACAAACTACTACCTCCATAAAGTCCTTCCAGGCTGTCAGATGACCAACATCAGCTCTGTGGGTAATGTGAATTATGAATTTGCTAAACCAGGGGATCACCCCAGTCTGAATGCAACACTTCATGTTTAGACACTGCTGCAAAGAAAAAGCTGTCTAGTTCAAAGCATTTTGGATTAGAAGCAAGACAATAGTTAAAACCAGAAAACAAACGAGAACAAAAAGGAAGAAGGTTGTTTGCAAAGGAGAGGCCTTCTCACACCCACTCCAGCACACACTTACTTGGTATGCTCTTATCAATGACTGCACAGCAAGGTGGTCTTCAACAACCTTTTCAGCTTTCCCCGGCGTCGGGGCCAGGCCGTGGCTCTGCAGAAATGATGCCTTTCCTTCCAGCTGAGCTGGTAGATGAGGATCATGTGCTCGGCCAGCGTTAGCACTTCGGAAAAACACATCCCAGGACTGGACATGTGTACAGAGAAGAAAGAGAAATACTTATTACCTCAAACGAAAGTCTAAACCAAAGCAGCTCTTTCAAGCTGCAAATGGAACCTCACTGCATTACAGTGTTAAACATCACTAACAGACAGCAGAAAACAGAGCACTGATACGTCCTAATCTCGGTAGTAACTATGTGTTTTATTGACACAGAACACTGTTCCTCTCATTTCTTACGCCGAGCTTGCTCAGCAGAAAACTCTCCAGCACACAGGACTGTAAAGCATCTTCATACATTATCCATTCACACAGCTCCTTTTAATTGCACTGTTTATTCAGGCAGCCAAGAATGGGTACGATATTATGCTGCTGGTAAAGAGCTATCAAGCCTATAAAACAAAGAACCTTAATAAACTAAATAAATCCATTCCTTTAATGATACTTATAGAATTTATGGTACTTCAAGACACTCACTGATTACGCTAAATCAGAATCAGTCTTTAAGAGCTTTTCTTGAAGAAACGTTAAAAGCAATTAAAGGTTTTTTTGAGTGAGACTTTGATTCTAAGATCCTTTCCTCACCATCTCAGGTTACTATGAAAGAAATGATGAGTCTAGTTCCAGGTGCAAGTCATAATTTTAGAAAAGTACTTATCTCAGAAACTGAATCACAACAAACAAAATATCCTTTTATTTCCTTCTGTACTCTTACACAAGCTACTTCACTCACAAATGCCCAAATCTTGTTTTCCTGAACTGTTTCCACTCTGATGAGGTGGTCACTGTGTCAGCTTACAATGGTATCAGATATATGAATGCTAACAGAGAGCAGCAGAATGGGATAAAACATCTGAGACACTTAGACTCAACAAAGCAGGAAGTCTGTGTAAAACACTTCTCTCAGTTGGCTAACTCCAGAAAACAAAAAGGAAGCTATTTAAAAACTTTCATATTTTTGTGACTGGAATAGAAGAACTGCAAGAGAGAAATTCCTGCGAGGCTGCGAGTGCAGATTTCAATTACATTTCAAAGAACCAAGTGCCAGAAAAGAGAAAAAGTAGTCCAAAGCAGCTCTTTTAAATAGATGACTTAATATATGCACTACAGAACCCACAAAATAATCAAAATAACATCATACAAACACGGCATAACAGAAAAATACTTACAAAATCCTGTTTTCATTAACAAAAAGTCTTCATACTGAAATTTCTAAAAGCTTTAAGGTGTTCAGAAACACCATGAGAGGGGCAGCATAAAGCAGCTAAACATCACCCAACCTTCCAAGTTCAAGTTGTGGAAGTGGGGGCATTCACTGAACCTGTGGGTGGGAACCTCATCATTAGCATGATGCCACTGCCCAAGAAACATTGCTTTAATGCACCCCTCTTACGTCTTTATTCATACAAAGCTGCATCGATACAAATACAGTAAACTTAATTTATCACCCTGCTCTTACACAGGCTTATCTAAACATAGCCTGACTTTTATATGCCCTGACAAATTAAGGCAGACAGATCATGTGTGGTGGCCAGTTCCAGACACACTGATGAAGAATTCATTCCTCCCCCCTTCTCTTATTTATGCCCATTTCCTATCTTCTTCTTCTTACCTTGGCATCTTGGCAGCCACACGGAGATTAGAAGTGTGAATTTACATCCTGTAAGTGGTCTACAAGAGCCTATTAGTGTGACTGTATTTCAGCTGGAATTCTTGCTCTGTGTTAAGAACATTATTGTTACTCCATGCCTACACAGCACCCAGCCTGAGTGTCTGCAGACCCCAGACAGTGAAAAACAATCATAATCCCTTTTTTAACTACCGAAGTTACTTAGACTAGAGAAATTATTTGGGCAATACACAGTTATTAATTCTCATTAAACATTAAATTAGGAAATTCCAAACACACGTTTCGATCCATGACATCTCTCACATTTGAAGTTTTAATAAAGAATTTGCTTTGTTTATGTTAGGTTTCTTCCTTACTTTTTCCAATGCCACGATACATATACAATGATGATAACAACATAACTATTCCTTTGCTGAGTAAAACCTTGTCATTTTAATGTAAAAGTTATCACAGCACAGTCCCATAAACAATTGAATGTGTTTTTAGACAAGTGCTCTGCTGCAAGAGTTGTTAACAAAATTCAGATAGACTCGACCAACAAGTGATCTGTTTAAGGAGAATCAGTATAGGGCTCTTTCTTCATGCAAACTCACAAATATAAAGAAAATGTTTCCATCTGAAGACGCAGCCAGCTGAGACAGAATGGACCCACACTATTTTTTCCTATCACATTCTTGAACTTATTGATTTGTTGGACAGGCTTGACATTTAATCAGAGGGGAGGGAAAATACATCATTTGGCTACAGAAAATTAGTTTTTACTAGATACACATCCATCAAAGCCTTTACAAATTTCTATAGTGTCTTTCAAGATTGATACCAGATTATAGTCTTCAAGATCTGTGTATCAATGTCAGTCTTTGCCAACAGCATTTGCCACGTGACTGAACAGACATAAAAACAGCTTGGTCTCACAGCAAACCTGCAGCTTCTCAACTAAATTAGTAAAGTTCTTCAAGAAAATGGTAGAGGAGGTTTATAAAACAAAAATACATTCACAAAAAAAAATTACTATAGTGATAGATTATATTTTTTTTCCTTCTGCCAGCAATTCCATATTGCAGTTACCCTTATTTTCTCAAGTAATATAACACAATTCAAGTGATTCAGTGGCAACATTTTACTGTCATAAAATAAACAGTGTTGCAATTAGAATAACAAGTAACATACGCTTTATCTTGATGTTTTGAGGGTTTTTTTCTTAGTGCCATCACAATATTCATCAGTTTCACTGAGGACAGTAAAGCCTTAGAAGACACACACTGAGCACCACTATATCATTTAAAAAAGAAAATGAATCAAATGAAGTCAAAGCAAAACAAACCCCCACACTTTTTCCTAGTCCATAAACCAATGAGGTGATTACACACTCACGGCAGAGCGGCTGCATACAGGATAACATGGCAGGCATTATGTACTCCATAGCCAACCATGCAGTTTTGTAATTAATCTTGTGATAGTAATAACTGAGCCTTGTCAAGCTTCTCTCTTATGATCTATGGCCCTGACAACAAGCTTCAAGGAGAAATAATGATGCCTTTTTCAGAGACCCCGTCATTTTATTCTGATTGTTGTTCTGGCTACTCTGACGATAGGAAATTCAAAGGACAAGGAAAAGAAGGAAATCATTAGAAATGTATTTGTACAAAGAATAAAAGCTCTTTTTTATATATATATATACACACACACATACATGCATATTCCTTGATACACAACCATGATATACACAGAAAGGAGAAATTCTTAGAAACACTGAATATGCTCATCGGAGTGTGACAGCCATATTTCAAATAGTTGTAAATAAGCATACATGGGAAGACATGTCCAGTCAAATCTTCTGAGAGGGAAATCAGTTCAGGAGCCCTGATTAATTGGAGTTTCTAAGTACAAGTGAATAGAGTATGATTTTAAAGCCCAGGAAAAATCAAGCTTTTCCATCTAACCAATGAGGAGGCACAACTCCTCTGAAAAGGGGCTATCTAAGAAGAAGAAACACGAGGAGAAATAGGATATAAAAAGGAAAATGAGGAAAGAGAATGCAATGTCTAAATGCACAAGCTGGTTCTCCAAACCATACTGGACATACTGAATAAAACAATGAAATATGAATGGCCTGCAGTGAACCAAATTATTAACAATACCATAATCAACACCATGTGGTGTCTCTTGACATTATTTTCCAATACTTCCACTCCTTTCCATACCAGAATGACAAATGCACAACTTCACAGTCAAAATCACAGCATAAATTTTTCTGTATTTTCAAGAAAACAGGGTGATTTCAACCCTTAATCTTTTATGAAAGCTCAAATTGAACAATTTATGTCAAAAAAAATCTTGGGAAGGTACTTGCAGCTTTCAGCCAATGAAATGAGATGGCTTTCAAGAAAGCAAAAATTAATTTTGTTGATGAAACAAAGTAAAATTAATTGCCATTCTTCTCTCCCCCCTGTCTTTTCTTCGCAGGCTGTGAAAAAACTAATAATTTAGGCAAGAATAGCTGTAATCCATTATTTCCATCCATCATATTCTTTTAAGCCTCATAAATCAGGGACACAGTGAATTTACTTCAGTTTGTTACTGTCACAAGTTTATTAAACACAGTTAACCTATAAAAGAATTCACACAATTTTATAATCGTGCTGGGTTTGGCTGGGGTAGTTAATTTACTGCACAGTAGCTGGTTTGGATTTGGAAACGGGGTTGGCAATACAGAGACGTTTTTGTTATTGCTGAGCAGTGCTTACACCGTGTCAAGGCCTTTCTCACCCCACCAGTGAGGAGGCTGGGGGTGCACAGGGAATTGGGAGGGACATAGCCAGGACAGCTGACCCCAACTGACCAAAGGGATATTCCAGACCACATCATGCTCAGCATGGGGAAAAAAGAAGGGGGGACATTCAGAGTGACAGAGTTTGTCTTCCCAAGTCATCGTTACGTGTGATGGAGCCCTGCTGTCCTGGGGATGGCTGAACACCTGCCTGCCCACGGGAATTAGTGAATAAATTCCTTGTTTTGCTTTGCTTGTTCATGCAGCTTTTGCTTTCCCTATTAAACAACCTTTATCTCCATCCACAGGTTTTCTCACTTCCACCCTTCTGATTCTTTCCACCATTCACACGTGTGTGTGAGAGAGAGAGCCAAGTGGCTGCGTGGTTGCCAGATGGGGTTAAACCACAACAAAAATGCATCTTGAATCACTCGGGATCCGCTCCCTAGGCCACACCTTACATTCCTCTGTCAACTCACTTGTGGTGATTTATTGGTTGCTGTTCAACCCACAACCTGCATCACCCCATCAGGATACATGATCAGACTGCGCCTGAACTGCCAGATGAATTGGATGGCCTTTCGGCAGGATTTTTAGCATTTCCGCCTACCCCGAGCACCAATCCACAATGCCCACGTGTGCACTCCGCAGCCGCCGTGGTTCAGCACCCTGGCCAGCTCCGGGCGGCGGCGGGCCCCGCGCTCCAGCGCTGCCGCCCCGCTCCCGCCTGGGGCGGGCCCTGCACTCCCGGGCCCGCACCGAGGGGAACTTCCCACCCGCGCAGATGCTTGCAGGGCTTCACAGCAGCAAAATGCACCCCACTGCAAAGGGGCTGAGCCAGGAATTTCATTCATCTAAAAGGAAAGAAGTTCGCCAGAAGCCAATGTAATGTCAACACAATAAAAGACAAGATGTCGCCTTGATGTCACTACACACACTCCTCACGCATGAGTTCATCCCTTCAGCGTCCCCAGTATAAAAGGGTTGATATCGATCTCCAGTCTTGCCACATCACGAGGGCTTTGAAGAAATGAGTTCAGTGCCCCCACACAATGTGCTACCCCACCCCATCCCACACTGGTGCAGCTCAGCTGGCAGCTCCAGGACGAGGGCTCAAAGTCAGATGAGAAAGAGCCACTCCTGGAGAAGGGTTCTCCATCCCAAGCTCAGGTGTAACATAAAAGACCTAGGATCTATTTGCTGTGTGAACAACAGTCAGTCTTCAGAGCTGTCACTGCATATATCAACTTTTAACAAGACTAAGTTCATACACAACATCCAAAAAAAAAACCCAGCTACGAAACCACCCTTTTTGGTTTCCTTTTTTGTTTCTCCCCTCAGCACGCGTCACTTCTTCACACTCTAGACAGATTATCAGACTTAAAACAACAACTTCTAAGTGACATTTTGATATACGTGCCTCGAGAATAAGGGAACAGACAACCAATTTGGTAAACATTTTGGGCACAATTCACATTACTTCCTAGAAAATGACTTGTCTGTCTTAGAATTGATCAGACTTCTCATCAACTTCTTAAGTTACTATACATGTATCACCATAACAGAGCCCTCCTTGTCAGCAGAAAGCTTGTTAGAAAATAAGCCTATGTATTTTGTCCACAAGAAAGGATTTGGGTAATAGAGTTTTTGGAAAAGCAAACAAATGTATATTGCCTGGAGAGAGAAGGAGAGACACAAAACAAAATACTTTTCAAGATACTGAAGAAGAATTTTCTGACAATTTCAGATTCAGTTTTAAGGTTACAACTTCCACAGTTTAATCTAAAGGGAACTGAACATTCATCTTCTTCAGAGAGTTTAGAAGTACCAACATCAACACATATTATTTAAATATAACATATTCTCCGATACAGCCTTATTGTAAACCAAAAAATTAAATATATTTTATTCTTGGGTCTTCTTCTGGATGTAACTATTTAACTGACTGCTTGACCAGCATTTTCATGGAGGAATAAAGTTTCAGAGCAGCTTTCTATTTCTGGTCTGGACTTCTCATTCTTTCCACTCTGCTCACCGTGCCTGTGCCTCCTCTGTACTTTTAGAGTTGCAATATCACATCTTACAGCAATCAATAGGTGGGAAATTAATTTCACGTTTTTCATTTCACACAAGACCTTTTCCTGAACTTTTTATTAAAAAAGCAAGTTAAAAAGTAAAAGAAACCTATTCCACTCTTAACCCAGTGATACAGTCAAGTTTTAGACTTACCTTATGTACGCTCTTAGGGTTTTCAAGCCATGCATAGTACATTTCCTCCACGTAATTGGAATTACTCCCACTCAGGAATGGCTCTGAGGTTCCTGATGAAATATACCGTTGGCCATGTAAAAATGCCCTTCTGGCTATATCCTGCTTTTCCAGAAGTTTAAAGCCATGCCTCCTCAGCGTAGCTGCAAACAACTTCAGATGACTCATGTTTGTTTATTAGACAGATGATCCAAGTCTATTAATAAAATCAAACCAAACTTAATCAGAAAAAGAGGCAATGAATTGCAGACACATTTCAGCCTCACAGCAAAAACTGAGGTTTCTGGCTACAGTGCTGTAGTACAAAGCTCAGGCCTAGGCATGAAGTTGCCCTCAGAGCTACAGGCACAGCAGTGGAGTGGCTGCTGATGGCCAACCCCACATCAGTCAGCTCCGCTCACAGCTTCTGTAACTGCTAACACCACCCTGCTCCCTGAAGCAATCACCACTTGTACCGCCGGCCCCCAAGCCCAGCTCCCTGGAACAAACGGGGCTGCTAATCATTGACCTCTCCGGAGCTCCTGGCAACCCCGACTGCCGTCTCTCTGTTTAGAAAGCTGCGGCCTTTTACCCAGCCAGGCTGCGGTGGGGTCAGCAAACAGGGCCAGCCACAGGTGCTGTGGGTAACAAAAAGCCGCTACCTCAGATTTCTGCCACAAGTAATGGAGCTGACTAAGTAATTAGAAGTGCTAGTTAAGTGTTCATATTGACATTGGCCTTCAACCAAACAGTGAAACACTGAGAAGAGGCTCACTTCAATTTGTTTTCCTAACCAGCCACATTTATCTTCTGCTTCCAATGATCTCCTATGAGCTTTGTAACAAGGACAGCAGATTCCCTGCAATTTTGAATTGAGAAATTCAATTTTCCAATTCAATTTCCCACAATGGGAAGAACAGTAAGGGTAGAATCTTCTGAATGCTGAACACCATCAGGTCCAGTGCTAGCAAAGGGAAGCAGAGCTCACCTCCAAAATAAAAAAGAACAAATGAATCTTACGAAAGTCCCGAAATAATACAATCTTAGTGCTGAAGTTGCTAAAACTGCAAAGAAAGAGCAATAATGTGAAAAGAAATTACTAGTTTTGTTTTCACTTTAAAAGTATTTCGAATGCTATAACAACATGAAGGATAAGGTATTAATTTAGAAAAAATAAAATTCAGATTGAACTGCCAGGTGTTTCTCATTTGTTTAGCTGTCCATCTAAAGAAATAATTTATTTGGTCCAAGGTAAAACCTGAGGTTTTTTGTTGCTTGGTGTGACTGAACAATTGCTAAAAACAAAAGTACTGAGCTGCCAAATGAACTTTAAAGTCTTTTAAAAACAACACTGTCATTTTGAGTTGCAGAACAAATTTTAATGTTACCTACTATATGTTAAGATTTCTTTAGCTCTAATTCAAAAAGTAAGAGATACCATAAAAAAATTTCATAAACATTTCCTGTATATAAATCGCATTAAATTATTTTCTCACTGTTTTTTTCCTCTTACAGCCTCCTTTCAAGAAACAAAACACATGGTTATAAAATGCCTAATTTTCTAAGGGATAGGAATAGCTATACTTTTCATCATCCAATTTAAAAGTTAATATTGATCTTTGGAAAAAAAAAAAGAAAAGAAAAAGTGCTCCTATTAAATAAAACAGTATTACTGCTTGTTTTTCTCTGGCATCACATTTTTAGCTCAACATCTATTTTAAAAGCTGATGACTAGATCCTTTCCTTAGTCACTACCCTTAACTGTATCATCCCAGCAGTGAACTCTCCTTGATCATACGATATTCCCTTGTCTCCTTTTTCAAGACTTCTGCAGCCTTTTCACTCTCATCCACCAGCAGACCTGACCCAAAGCTCCTAAGAGCAGCTGCCATCGTCCACTTACTGGATGTTCTAAACAAGCACTTGTCCACATTCTCCATGTGCCTGGACACACGGAGAGTATTCTTCCAAGGCTGCATCACTGAAACTAGCACACAGTCCTCACTTACACCTTTGAACTCCTCAAAACCACACACTCTTCTCTCTCCACCTGGCATTTGCAGCAAATTGGCAACAGTTGGGCTACTGGTATGCTGAATCCCTACTCATCAGTGTTATTTCCTACCTTGTCATTTCCCACTTCACAGATATAAAGCTTATTACAAGATCTGTGTCAACACCCTGTCTCTGACCAGGGCTCCCCGGCAACTGGAGCAACACAATCACCATCAGCACCATTTCAGAAGCAGATTAAGTCCTGCAAGAGCTTGGTGACTGCAAGAGCATTGACAGAGCTCATATACTGTCTGCACACATAATTCTCTCTAAGATTTAACGGCAAGTATGCATGACGTCATTTTGCAAAACTGGGTGAGTTTTCAACGTGTTGTAACAGTAAGAACAGAGAGGTCACTGTGGCACTTAAAACTCTGTCTGCGCCCATTCTGATAGAAATTATTATTCCACCTACCTTACTGCACGCAAATCTCACCCTCTGCCACGAAACCTTTGCACACATACACTCATTCCTAAGGGATTACCTACTCTCACTTAAAGTACTTTGTAAAGACTTGGGAGAGAAGGGAATGAGAGGAATATTTTTCTCAGTTCCTCATACTGCAGTAGCAAGCTTCTAAAGTACAGGTAATTTTGCATTTTTTCTTCACAATATGTCTGCCTGAAGAATGTGTAGTTCTTTCTTCTAGAAGTTGGTAAAGAACACATAAGAGAATAACAAAAAACTGTCAGGGAGATTGGAAAATGGATGCAAATGACATAATATATAACAGAAACACAGAGCTTGTAAGTGGTACCAGCCACTTCCCTCCAGGTCCATTTGAATTTCAAAATGGGGTCAGAGCCATACTTCAAGAAGTAACTACTGAATATGCAATCTATAAAAGCATATAGGAGCTATGTCACTCCAGTCAGATTCCAGCTACAGATTAATACGACTCAAAAACCCTGACTTCTTCCTAGTTCTTCCTTCTGCACACATCACTCTTCAGCACAGATGTCAGCTGTCAGCAGCTAAACAAACCAGAGACCACCAGCGTGATCATAGACCATCCCAGCCCACTCAGCCTTGAGACTGTCAGTCAGAAATCGGCACCCGGGACAGCAGGCAGGAGTCGGGAAGAGGTAGAACTGTTCCACTTCACTATGTTTCCTAAACCAACCCTGAAATGAAAACAGTGACTGGAAAGGGATCAAGCTGCGCTAAGAGCAACCTAAAGGATGGTATTAATTAAATTGCTACCGGAGGTAAAAAATAAGAAAGAAGCAGTGAACCACAAGAACAACCTGATATTTAATGCACCACAGCACCCTCAAAATGGTGGACGTAAAGGAAAGCCCTAAGCAGCTGAAAATTTCTGCAGCTGTTCTGTCTCAAGCGACGACCTAGCTTTCAGCTTGGCACTTCCACCTCTAGAAGTGCCCTAATGTCACGGACAGTCTTGGGAATTATTCTGCCCTGGTTTCTAGAGGGTGACAGAAGCATGCGGAAAAGACAGCAGACACTTCTGATAACAAAGTTTTTATCCAACTTTTTTCAAAATCCCTTTTAGTATAAATACACTGCACATATAAATCAATATCCTCCTGGTATTGCCAGTGCCCTTATTGAGTTTAACACACATGAAGCCCTGCTGCCAAGGTTAACAAATGTTCTTTATGCTCTGCAGAAATGGTTGTTAAAAAGCCTGGTTCTTATTTCACAAAAATAGTCCTTCATCCACTATCATGGTCATTTTCTCCTATATTCCGCACACAGCTTACTCTTAGAGCTCTTTTTAAGACTAAATAATTCAAATAAACCAAGGCTGACAGTGAAAAAAAAATGGACGAAGACGATAAAGTTTCTCCAAAAGATTGCCACAGATAATTTATATGAGAGATGCAGGGAATATCCTTATTAAATAAGGCTACTTCAGGGATACCTCCATGCACTAAACGTTTCTTTTCCCCCAGCACAGATGTGACACGCTGTATAGGGAATCCTACTTCTCCACCCAGAAAGTTGACCTGCAGGAGGTTTTCGAGCGGCGCATTGGCCTCAGGGCGCACAGAGCGAGTCTTGGGCAACGGAGGCGTCTCGCTGCAATAAAAACTTAACGGATTTATTACCCTACCCTCGAAAAAACGCCTTCAGCGGGCACCACCAGAAGGATAACACCACCAGAGAGATAACAACCCCAGGCTACCAACGCGTTGTAACAGAGCAGAGGGGAGGATCTGGGAAGGCCGGGTTTGTTCTCCGGCCCCTCCCCGTAACGCCAGGACGCCGTGTCCTGGTCACCCTGGCCACCGGGGGCCGGAGCCTGCCAGGCTGTCAAGGCGCTCCCAGCTGCGACGGGGCTGAGGCATCACCGGAGCCTGGGCCAGGAGGGGCCGTCCCCGCTCACCCCACGCTCCGGGGCCCGGCCCAGCCCGGCCTGCGGCGCGACCCCCCCTCAGCCGCACGACGAGAGGCCTCGCCGCGCGGGGGGCCTGCGCGGGGGACGGG